>JAUZSU010015681.1:0-10962 GCA_034780255.1 Parotocinclus maculicauda
ACATGCAGACTCCACACAGAAAGGACCCAGGCCGCTCCACCCTGGGATTGAACCCGGGACCTTCTTGTTGTGAGGTACCCACCGAGCCCCCGTGCTGCCTGTGCGGACGTTAAACGACTCATGATTGTATGTGTATATAGTAATGAAACAGACGGATTTGGTCGGTAGGTGGCGATAGGGGTTTAAGCGTCGTGCTGTACTGTATGAGTAACAAAGGAGCAGAAGAGCAGCTGCATCGCGTTTGTAGCACAGTGTATAATTATTATTACTAATATATATTATAATTTTACAGTTTTTATGTCGTTGTTGGCGTTTATCCTGTACAGTTCAGTAAGTTCCTCTATTAATATTTAATTCTGACTGGGTGTAGCGTGACTACATTGTATTGTGTTCCGTCCATTTAGCGGCTCCGTACGCTTTTTTGGATTTACACGTCATTTTGACGACATAGTACCGGAACTAAGGGTTATAAACACAGGGGGAATCTAACCTTCATTTCAAGTTCGGTTCTGTTCAGTTTGGAGCTGGGATAAGTTAAATAAAAGCTGGTAATCACGGACTGACGGCGCGCGTGGAGCTCTTGTGATAGAAACAGTAGACCGGACAGAGGAGGACACGGCTTCACGTTAATCCGGACACTGTGAGAGCTGAAGGTAAATCTGATGTCTCTCTCGTTTCCTGCTCACCTTTGTTACTGTACCATTAGTCACATTAGAGAGAAAAAGATTAAGAGCTAAATAGTTTAATATATCGCTTAAATGTTTTGTCATCACTGCTGACCAGAAGCTTTTTATATTGATGTCATTTAGCAGCCCTTATCCAGAGAAACTTACAATTCATACAGTCTTACAATCCAAGCAACTGGGGGTTAAGGGCCTTGCTCAGGGACCCAACTGTGGCAGCTTGGCAGAGGTAGTATTTGAACCCCGGACCTTCTGGTCCATAGTCCAGTAGCTTAACCTCTAGGCTACCACAGTCCCTAAGTTTGGGAGATGGTCATAACAATTGTCTTTTGTTAAAATGGTTCAGGTCTTTACTCCTGAACATTTCTCTCACATCTGACACGTCATGTAAGAGAACAGACTGTTCACTAAGCCTCTAATAAATCCCAGAGCTTATCGTGCTGTACTATGGAGATCTTTGTATGTTCGTGATGTTTTGATTTAATAAAGTGTTTTGTCTCCTTGTCTTCATCACACATGCACAAAAGGTCATATTTCTGTCTGTTTAATAATCTATTAATAAGGCAATTAAATCTGTGTGTCTCTGTGTGTATGTATGTATGTATGTATGTATGTATGTGTGTGTTTGTCTGTGTGTGTCTCTGTTTGTGTGTGCATGTGTCTTGTCTGTCTGTCTGTATATGTATGTGTCTGTCTGTATATATATATGTGTGTGTGTGTGTGTGTGTGTTTGTGTCTGTCTGTCTATCTGTGTGTGTGTGTGTGTGTGTGTGTGTGTGTGTCTGTCTGTCTATCTCTCTCTGTGTGTGTGTGTGTGTGTGCACCAGTGATGAGTGAGGTGGAGTTGTCCGGTTTGGCGTGTGTGAAGATGTTCCTGCATGCCAGTGTGTATCCGCGCTGCAGTGTGAACGGGCTGCTCATAGCTCCAGAGCCGGCGAGACGAACCGAGTGTGATAAGAGTGTGTGTGTGACCGACTGCATTCCCCTGCTGCATTCGCACCTCTCGCTGGCCATGACTGCACAGCTCGCTCTAACACAGGTACATAAACATGGCTACAGGGCACCAACTCAGCTTTTATCTAAGCCCAGTTACACTTGATATGATATTAGAGATAATGCAAGGTTAATAAGGGCCTTGCTCAGGGGCCCAGAAGGGGGGCTGAGATTTAAACATCTTCTTCTGGTCAGTAATCCAGTAGTTTAATCTATTGATGTTATGGTGTTGCATGTATTAAACATTTCTTCTTTATTATGGTGAAGGTCCTGAGACTGTCCCTGTAACCCACTACTTTAATCTCACAAGACAAAATGGAAACGTTCTACACTCTACTGTACTAGATCTTTTATATAAGCGATTCGAGATGCAGATTCATTCATCCCACATTTCTGTGCCACTAGACAGCGCTAAATGTTCTGTATTACTCATCGTCTGTCAGTCAGGACCAAACCCATCAGTTCTTAATCCTTAATTAGAAAGACGCTGTCGTTATCTTGCAGGTGGACGTGTGGTGCTCTCAGACACGGCAGAGGATTGTGGGATATTACCAGGCCAATGCAAGCGCATCAGACAGCAGGTATGGTGTAAGATCATTCAGAAAAACATTGTCAATCATTTTATGGACGTTTTCTGGACCTTCTGTTTCTTAGGTTTGTATGAACTGCTGATATTTGATATCTGTGTTAAATGTCATCTTTAATAATGTTATAAAAATCTCTTATCTGTTCTGTCGCTCATACAAATGATTCGATATGTTTGTGTTTCTCCCCCCAGTCCATCTGCATGCGCTTTCAAAATGGCTGATAAAATCCAGGAGCAGTGCAGCAGCGCCGTTTTACTCATGGTGAACTTTTATTTAGTGCTGTATTTCTTATTGGTTATGTTTTTGTCTCCTAAACTGTTTACCTTTTAAGTAACTGGTATATTTATGTAGCACAACCAAACGTTGGGACGGCACGGTGGCTCGTCTCACAGCAAGAAGGTCCCGGGTTCAATCCCAGGGTGGAGCGGCCTGGGTCCTCCCCGTGTCTGCGTGGGTTTACTCCGGGTACTCCGGTTTTCTCCCACAGTCCAAAGACATGGGTGTTAGGTTAAGTTATTACTCTAACATTGCCGTGTGTGTGTGTATAACTAGTAACTAGTTCTGATATAACCTTTTGTGTGTCGATTAAATATCCACTGATGCCAATAGTGATAAAATAAACCAACAAGCAAACTGTGATTCTTTACAAACTGTATTACTGCAGATTTCGATAAGTTCCTTATTTAGGATCGTTCAGTTGTGTGATCGGTTCTTACTGATGGTGGATGATTTGTTTTCATGACTGGTTTTCAGAAGGTGTTTCTGCACCACAGACCAGTTTTGTAACTAAGTAAACAAGCACATTCTTCATAAACTGTACACACATTTTGGAGCGGGAAAATTAAATCCTGGTTTCAGCTTCCATGTGAGACAAAACAGGCAGGGATTACATTAGATAATGGATTTTTTTCTACATTTACTCATATTATTAACACACATCAGCACATTATATATTACATACCAAAGTATTTAAACAAGTTGTTCCTTTGCTCCTTTATAATAGCAATAAGCGACTCGTAACCATGAGCTACAGCGTGACGAGTAACACAAGTAATAAAATCCCAATCCGGAACCCTGGCAGTAAATCCCTGTAACACCCAGCGTCAGGTGGTTTTGTGCTTTAGGAGGCATTGATTCATAATTTGTCTTGAAAAAGCTGCTTTAATGTCAGTCCTGAGTCTTTGGATCTGAGATATAACGATGTAGAAATTATCTTCTAGAAGTTTTTAGTGATGGGTAAACTGGTATAAAAGGGTAACACTGTTAAATTGTACAGGAAGGATTAAATTAACCTTTCTGGATAAGAAAAAAATAAGCATTAACTTGTTAAACGCTTGGATGAAATTCGAATTTAATCTTTATGTTCGGTTCATCTTGCTCACATTTAAATAACGTAGTCAAAAACTTAGTCTTTTACTATTTGTGGTTTAAAAAAAACCCATGTTTTTTGTTTGATTTTCTGATCTTTGTGTTGGTTTTAGTGTGTACAGAATGACCGGGCCATATTGTTTTGGTTGTGCTGAATAAAAAAGTACCAGAAATTAATTTATTTAAGGTTTTCTATGAAGACAAAAAGAGGTGATTTGGAGATCTGAAGTATAATATTATGATAATATTGTGTGTGTGTGTGTGTGTGTTAGATCGATGGAAAGAAAATGTCTCCTGGATATCGAGTTCCTCCGATAGTCCTGTATGAAAATAAAGACACCCGCTGGACTCTGAAAGATAAAAACACGTAAGCCTTCCGAGCCGTTAGAGCAGGGGTGCCAAAACTTTGCCACAAACCTGTACAACAAAGGCTGTTTATATACGCTTCAGCTTAAACGGGTCGTTATTATTGGCACCCCTGTGCAGTACTGAGTGTAAGCAGGAGCCTGATCGATCTGTTATTTTTTAGGATAATGCTGCGCCAGTGGGAAGAAACGAGATCGATCATCGCTCAGCTACTGAACTCCTCAGACCACACACTGCTCGTCGACTTCGACAGCCACTTGGATGACATCACAAAGGACTGGACCAATCAGAGGCTGAACGCCAAGATCATGGAGCTGATCTCTCCAGCAAACGGGAGCATGTGAACGTGTTCTTATTTATGTAATCTAGAGTCACGGCTTCAAATAAAAGTTTCAGTAACACTAACGATCTTCCCAGCTTTCACTTTTTTTATTTGTTGTTTGATATTAGTTTTTAACTCCAGACACTGCAGATGTTTGACTGTCAGAAGATCTCTGAACAAACAGAAAGAGATTGGCTTGAGCTTGCGAGTGAAATGGCGAGAGCATGAAGTTCTGAAGTTCTCTCTGATGGTGCTGAGCTGAGGCAGGGTTGTGTGAGGGGGTACGAAAGTCTGAAGAACACCGAACATAATTGTAATGGCTGTAAAAACGAGAGAGTCACTTTTAACAGATGCTTTTGGCTGCTTTGCCTGTGCTAGTCTGTACAGACGGGTTCAGTTTGAGCAGCAGCAGATCAGGAGTTAACGTTTGATAAAAAATCTGTAAGCAATAACAGTTTGATCACATTTTATTCAACAATCACTTAAATTAAATTCAATTAAATTTGGCCTCAGCCTCAAGTGTTCAGAATGTTAGTGCATATCTAATAACAGTATTGTTGGTGCCGGCTTGAAATCAACGGATGCTTTTTACTCCGACCTTGTGAAATCTTTGTTACTTAAGCTTAAGATTTCTAACTGATGCAATTTTATTATATATATTATTTTTATTTTACAGGGATCGCGTTCCTCGTGGTCATCAACAGAGCCATCAATTACAGCGGTGAGACAAGCTAAAGGCTAAGGTTAGCCTTGGTTTACAATGATGAAATATTGTTAGAATAAAACAATAACGGGAAATATTTGTTTAAAAAAACTTAAAGCTAACATCAGCGTACCAGTGCCAAAGGGTAAAGTTAGTATTAAAAGATCGTATTTAGTGATAAATGTTAAAGACTATCGTTAGCTTTTCAGCGCTAATGGCCTTCTTTTAGTCGCCATCTTGTGGCGATTATATAGAATTGCATTTAAGACCTTAAGTTTAATAGCGTTAGTCTGCGATTATGGAACAGAATTATGGAGCATATTAACGTATATTTATAAATGATTGTGCCTTTAATAAGGGTAAAGATGAAGATGAGTTTACTTTTATCCCTTTTTCTTGAGTGTAATTTTGTCTATAGAACAAGTTTAAGTTGTTTGTGCCAGTAAACTTTATTCAGTAACGAAAAAATCGGAGTGGAGTCAGATTGATATACTTATATATTTATTAGTGTTGTAAATAATGCAAGGATAATTCATAAAGGACAGGAGGATATGTAAAAAGTATGTAAAGTAGGTGTGTAAGTGTGTAATGTAAATATTCACAAACTGACTGTAGTTCTTTCAGAGTAAGGTGTAGGTTTGATCGGGAACTTGGACCAGACTGAGCGTGATTTCACCCGATGGAGATTGCTGAGCTAAACTGTGCAGCAGCGACCATGCTTGAGCATTTTCTATCTGTTTCTCTGCCCAGGGCAGTCCGATCTGCAGCACGAGAGAAAGAGAGAGAGAAATAACGCATGACTGTCTGATATTATAAAGAGCTTTTTCTTCTTGTGCTTTTGGTTAAACTGAACGAATTTACCTTAATAATGATGAGTTTTTCAGTAATATCGTCGTCCTCGAGCAGTTCCTCACCGAAGAAGAGTGTGATCTCAGTCTCAGGCTTGTGTCCAGAACTAAACTGATCGAGCTCTGCAAAAAAAAAAAAAAAGTACAAGATAAATCAGCTGATTTCTTGTGAACATCATGATTGTTTTTAGCATGGATAGCCATTAGCTTACATGCTGTGTATAACAGATAAATATGAATTAAATCACAGTTACACACAGGACTGTGGTGGCCTAGTGGTTAAGGTACTGGACTATGGACTAGAAGGTCCAGGGTTCAAATCCCACCTTTATCACAGTTGGGTCCCTGAGCAAGGCCCTTAACCCACAATGACTTGGATTGTAAGACTGTATTTACTGTAAGTCAGTCTGGATAAGGGCGTCTCCTAAATAATGTAAATTATTACAAATATTGAGCTTAACAGAACAGTGACATGTAGGCACATTTTAATTTGATGCTAATGAAAAACTCGTCAAAACTTTATGTTTATCATTTTATGTCTATATTCTGCTGGTAAAACTTGAAAGCCGCCATATTAGATCAAGGACATGTTTTTCCATCATGGTGGTCATGTAGGATATTAAAGAAGATCTCAGAAATTGATTGCAGCAATCAGATTTGCTATATCTGGTGGTTCAAAAGTTATCAACCCAGAAAGTTTAAAACTTTTGATGTTTATCACAGGTAACTGAAGATGGAATTGATAATTCTGATGTCCGGGGATAACAAAAACCCAGAAAGATCACCAATTTCACACTGTTACATCATAGCCAAATTCAGAGAAACCGGGACTGGACGACAAGAAACGTAGTGACCGTCTGAAGAACCGCCACCGACCAAGAAACCTCAACAAGGGTTTTAGCAGCGTTTGGGAAAAGTCAGCAAGGCAGTACGAGAGTCGTCCTGTGTTTTTTGACCCACCCTGTAGAATCCAGTACACTGTTCCCTCGTTTATGGGGGGGGTTACGTTCCAGGACTACCCGCGATAAACGAAAATCCACCAAGTAGGGACGCTATATTTATTGTAGTATTTCTACACTATTTTAGCAGTAGAACTTGCAGAACGTTTGGGTAACATCGTAGGGCTTGAATAAATTTAGTCTATAATGGAAGTTTCACAAACAGCGAACACAAAACCGCAGATAAAAACTTGTCATGTCGGCAAGTCAGGCGGCCGATGCTCTAGTGTTACTTCCCGTTTTTGGTGAGTATTCATCCACTGAGTAAATACACTATTTACTGTAAATCCTAATATTTTATCATTTATAACATTCCTTTATTGTTAGAATTAATATTGTTAATGCATATTTATAAATGTTGTGATTTTTTTTTAAATGCAAAAAAACGCAAAACAGCGAAAATCCGCGATATATTTTTTCCATTCACATTTTTTTAAAACCCGCAATGCACCGAGTCCGCGAAAGGTGAACCTCAAAATGGCGAGAGAACACTGTACTCTCAAACTTTAATAACAATCCAAACTGTTCCCCCTGCCCACAGAGGGCGCTATTGCTGCATGCTCTGATTACCTTCATTAAAGTGCTGTTTGCTGAAGATCATGGTGGGTCTGACTCCCCGTTCCATCTTGCTGGCAGCGTGACTGTGGGCGTGGGGTCCTCTCCAAAACACTCGCCCCTGACAGAAGCGCTTGGCATAGACGCCTTTTTCGGCCGAGCTCAGAACCACACCGCCCTCCATGAACGATAGGAGCGACGAGATGGAGCTAATGTGACTGGGGCTGAGGTCGGAGGGGGGAGGAGGAAGAGACACCCGAGGAAACCTGGAGGTGTTTAGAGAGGGCGGAGCCGGGGACGAGGGGTCGTAGGCGATCCGGATGTCGTCGCTCCTCACCTCCCTCTTCAGCACCTCCACCCCGACGTAATAGACTCTGATCAGAAACGAGGGACACTCTGAGAGACGAGGAGTTACACGGCGTGTGAGTTCAAAGTGATAAAGTAATCACGTTTAAAACAACAGGCTGTACAAATAAAAAAAAACGTGAATCAGGTTGTGACAAAGCACTAAATGACCTTTGTTGTATCCATACGGAGTGGCTGGCTCTGTAAGTGTGACGTTCAACTGAATCTCATCAATTACTGCAGACGACATAGGTAACAGGAGCTGAAGGCACATTTCTCAAACCAAAACCCACTCTCTATACAGTACAAATCGATTAGTAATGAATGTTATCTTAAAGGCTAACCTCCGACACTCTTCATCACGTCGCTAAGCTCAGTTCCTGCTTCCTGATGCAGGACGGCGTTATTCTCTGTAGCGACATCCTGTAAGTAAAACTCAAAATGACACAAACGCAAACACTACGCTCGAAAGACTGTTATTTCAATTTCTCACGACGATTTCTTTTACGTCCCCGTAAGTAAACGATGCACATTCCTCATACATTTTGAAACCAAAAACTTAAATTCCCTGCAACAAGAAATCGAAATGACTGAGTTCGATCTTAAATTGAAAGCGAACCCTGTTTTAATGCCCAGTTTGTTAAACGTTTTGGTATCAGCTGCCTGAAAAGCGCTGAATAACCTTTAAAAATGCCTTCAGTTTCCATTGGAGGAGATACGAAGGAAGATATGGCGTATATGATGTGTGTATATGATGGGCCCTCTGGTGTTCAAAGAACGCATGACATTAGTAGATCACCTATAAAGAGGGAGGCAAGTGAGATCGCTGACATTTTCGCATCGTGATACGTCGTTAAACCCTTAATTAGAACGAATTATAGTAGCTTACAACGAGTGATCGTGGTCGGTCAACATTATGATTTTCGGACATTCCTCAAGTCAGGGGACCGAGACTGGGGGTCAGGGGTGTGCCCCCGCATGTCAGGACACTTAGTTAGATAGTTAATACTACAGAGTGAGTCAAAAGTCACAGTACACGTCACGGACCAAAGGCTGCCAAAACCTTTGTTAAGGTTTCTTGCAGTCCCAGTTTCTCCGAATTTGGTTATGAGGGATGCAGAAATTGTGATCTTTCCGGGTGTGGGTTGGTGAAGCCTGTTGCTGTGATACGGCAAATCCGGAAAAGTGTTCAAACTTTACTACAAACTTTTTTCCCCAGTGTTAAAAGTTTTCAGAACTTAAAAAAAAGACAGACTTTTTAATTGCTTGTTCCTCGGATGTTCCTACTTAAGAATCTACAGAGGAGGGAGGAAAAAAAATCCAAATAAATCTTGAATCAATACAAGGAGGGAGAAAGAAATAAAAATAAATTTTTGTATTTAAAAATAACATTTATTTAACTTAAAATTAAATTAAAGTGAATCAGGAAAAAAATGAAATGAACAGAACAAAACTGTTGGCGGAAAAAGCTAAAAAATAATCGTTTTTTTTAAATTTTTTTATTTTTTTAACCATTGGTGCTGCGGCGGTTTCGAGAAATACCAAAAAACAAAATATATTTTTTGTATTCTTCAAATATGATGGTCGGCGAATCCACGAAACAATCAATAAAAAAGTCTGGCCTTAATTAAAAAAAACAAAACCTTTTGCACGAGCTTCTAAACAAATGAAACGTTCTTGAAGCTCTTTTTCGTAAATCCAGTCCTTTTCGGAGCATTTAGCGGAGCGGTTTGCAGTTTGATCTGAATTGATTCTCACCGTGGTGATGGTCCTGACCGCTGTCACCGACTCCTCCTCTTTAATCCAGGATTTCACGCTCGGTTCTTCAGCCTCTGCTTCACTCCTCCTCTTTTTCCCTTTACTCTTCCTTGTCTCCTTCTCCTCCTCTTTCTTTACATCAGTCAGTCCTGTGTGGGACAACCCAGGTAGACATGTGACGTTCTCGAGTCGTTGAGAGCCTGTGTTCACGTGTATTTCCTAATTTCGCACTAAATCTGTACTTATCTGTCGTCTGCATGGTTTTTATTGTGCCATAAAATGAGAGAAAATGCTAAATAGTGATCTCACTGTCCAAGCCTTATGAAATGAAATGAAATTTTAATCAAAATTGTATACGTTTTCAGACCAACAATAAGTAAATATCTGTGGGATGTGTTAGTTTGAATAAATTTAATCCAAATTGTGTCTTATAGCTGCTAACAGTAAATGATAATAACGAGTCACACAAAGAAATAAATCAATGTAAGAACGAGCCAGACTTTTGAACTCCCTTTAAGGAGCCATAAATCCCATCTCTGGAACCAGTAATAGGGTAGTGAGACAGTGGGGTACCTTGTTCGTCCAGTGGTACGAGCCTGTACACCTTGTACGGTTCGGAAATGTCCAACTGTGACCTTTCGGTGACCTCTATGAACTCGGGGCTCTTATTGAGAGCGCAACGAAGTCGGGTTTTCCATGATGCAGGGCCTGCCGGGTCGTTCTCACTCAACTTCCCTTTAAACTCTGCCCACGCCTATCTCACACACACACACACAATATTAGGGGTGTGAGTTCAGGTTTCCTCCTATTAATCTGTTTATCTACTGCACTGGAATTGTAGTCTCGTATAATTCCTTATCTCCGTGAGGTCGACGGTCACACCAGGAACCGAAATGCCTTTCCAAATCAGTGATTAGAGAACTGGTACCCGATTTATTGTGACCCGTACCCATAACGCTCTGGCGTTTACATTACATCACATTTACAACATTCAGCAGACGCTCTTACAGAAAATTGCTTTGTAATTCTTCCTAGTACCAACCAACCTACCAAGCGTCATGAATAAATGTATGTAAGAAAGCTTTTAAGTCTTTTTACGTTTGATTTTACTTATTGGTTTAGCTGTCTTGTAAAAAGAAAAGGACCCAAAAAGGGGAGGGGCTATAACAGGAACCCAAGAAAAAAAAAAGGAAATTACAAGTACATTACAATTTTTGCCAATAAAGCTTTGCAGTGAATCACTTTATTCTTTTGGTCTGTGTGTGTGTGTGCTGTAGGGGGCAGCCTTTCTTATATACAGTCGAATCTGGTTAATGGGACCACCGGTTAATGGGACCAGCCGCTTATTCGGACCAATTCCTAAAGTACCGAAACAAATCCTATTATATACGTTTAATGTTATTCTCTTATTCAGACCAAAATTCTGCTTAATCGGA
>JAUZSU010015692.1:0-10961 GCA_034780255.1 Parotocinclus maculicauda
TTTTCAATGAACAAAGTTCGTAAGCAACAGTAGTTCTTGTTTGTACGTTCGCTATATGTGTAAATCACACAATAAAGATTACATTAATTATAGCACGTCCCGTCTTGTAACATAGGGCATGTTCGTTTAATCGGACCAGCCGGTTGTTAAGACCAAAACGATTGCGTACCAATGTGGTCCCATTAACCGGAATCGACTGTATCCCCAGATGTTCTAAATGAAGCATAAAACAGAAATAAGTACATGTATTTGCCACCGCAAAGAACAATAGGATTTAAGAGGCTGAAGTTGGCTACTTATTCACAGTCTGCGATTCGTTTGGCTACTTATTCACAGTGTCTTTTTCGCTGGCTGAAGTTTCCTCCTTATTCACCACAGCTGTAACTGAGAGGGTGTGTTTAACGATTCTGTATTTTATG
The DNA here is from genome assembly GCA_034780255.1 of Parotocinclus maculicauda. Lineage (NCBI taxonomy): Eukaryota > Metazoa > Chordata > Actinopteri > Siluriformes > Loricariidae > Parotocinclus > Parotocinclus maculicauda. Next base: position 420 of record JAUZSU010015692.1, read on the forward strand.
TGCAGATGTGGTTAAATCGTGCTATGTTAAATCACCACTGTGACTGTAAAGTATGAGACTTGGGTAATAAAATATGTAATTAATTTTTTTAAAAATACGATGTGCCTTCAGTTTATTTCAACTGTATTTCATTGCAAGTAGATTAGTAAATACCAAACCAATATTTCCGTTTTATGTTACATTTACATTGTTCTTGGGTGACTTTAAAGGTGCGCTGAATTAATAAAAATACCCTAACAATAATAATAGGGAATGGATTATTCTTGTTCATTTTTTATTGTTATTCTTGTATCTAGGCTTCTAGTTGTTATTATTATTATTATTATTATAAAACCTGTTTTTAGTCTGGCCCAAAGTGATTTACCATTTTAAAATTAACTGGCAACCTTGAATAATGAGCAACACTGTAAATGAATAGGAGGATAATATTCCAGAGTGTTATTAATGATTTTAATCACTTTGGGCCAGGTAAATTACATATCTCTTAGGCCAGACTTTTTTTATTGCTTGTTTCGCAGATCCGCTGACGATCATATTTGAAGAATACAAAGAAAAAAATATATTCTCCGCCACAGTACTAATGGTTGAAATTAAAAAAATATTTTTTAGCTTTTTCCGCCCTCAGGTGGAGCGCCAACAGTATTGTTCTGTACATAATTTTTTTTCCAGATTCACTTTAATTTAATTGTAGATTAAATACATTTTATTTTTAAATAAAAGTTATTTCTTCCTCCTTCCTTGTATTGATTCCACATAGTCCTTGAGAAATTGAAAAGTGTTAAAAAATAAAGATTTATTTTTATTTTTTTTCTTCCCTCAGTAGATTCTTATGTAGGGCATCTGAGGAACAAGCAATTAAAAAGTCTGGCCTTAGCAGCAACTGATAGTCTTACAATCCATGCAGTTTTGGGGTAAGGTCCTTATTTAAGGACCTAACAGTGGCAGCTTGGCAGAGGTGGGATTTGAAACCCCGGATCTTCTGGTCCATAGTCCAGTACCTTAACTTGTAGCCCACTACAGTCCCAGATAGGTGAGGTTTGTTAACCAACTGTTAACCGTCAAGTTTAAATGTATTATTTAGATTGAATTGGCGTTACTAACTGATCTAAATGAGTTTTCCCCTCCCATAGGAACGTGTTAATTTGTAGACTTGCAAATATTGTTTGTGTATTGGCAGATACTCTGTAAAAGTGACCTGCTACTGTATCGGAGCAAGAAGCTGCATCAGGAAAACATTTGTTACAAATACGAATCAAGTCAAAAAGTAAATCAGTTGAATTTCACTAGTGATGAACCTCTTGTTGGTGATGTCATCTACACTGGTTATCTGAAACGAGATGGGTCAATTGTAATTGCTTTCTTGTGCCCCCTGAAGCAATGCACGTGACTGTGGAACAGGCCTGCAGTGGATTCATGAATAGGCTTATTGGTACCGTTTTGGAACTTGTTGGTTAATTTAAAATAATTTACCGGTAATACCACAATAGTCAGTGTTGATCTCTTGTTCATACTGAAATCTTATGTTGCCAGCCATTTGGGATTCATCTTTACTGCTCACAAAAATTAGTGGATATTTCAAAATGAGTTTTCCCCCTTATTCCTGTGAGCAGTACAGATCAAAACCGAGCCCACAGCAGTGAAGCGTTTAAACCAAAGTCAAGTCAAGTCTTGTGTTGTCTTAATTCGCATAATGATCTCCACGGATACGAACATTTAATCTGTAACGGCTGTAAATACTACTGTAAAACGACTACTAAATAAAATGTGCAATTTAGCGACCAGTTGTTTCACTTTTCTGACTTCCAGATTTTTTGTTTTCAAGCAATAAAAAGTACGAAGTAAAAATGTAGTGTATAAGTATTTCGTTGTTTGTTAAGGCTTTCCTCCAGGGTTTAGCGTTCATATTTTGAGGATGTTTACAGAATGAATTTAATAAACCTTTTTTTTAAAATACATTTTTCAATGTAAAATTTATTGATTTGGGTACTGACAAAATACTAAACGTTTTGCAGTGCTCATAGTTCTCACCCTGTGAATCCTTATATTACTGCAGAGTGTAACAGATATTAAACATGCTTAAATGCTTATGTTGAGTTTTATTTGGACATGGTCATAAAGCTTATTTGATCAAAATATTCAATATTCTTCTGCAAATTATTAAAAAATGTACTGAAAGTGGCAAACAAGATATGTTATTGTGACCACGCCTTTTTTTCTTTACATCCACTGCTTCCTCTTCAGAATCCAGGAGAGGGTTGTGCTGTCCCACTAGCCCAGGACAATTTTGATATGTTTATTTTTATTATTGGATTCCAATTGTAAAGTCGAAATATAGGTCTGGCCATCATAAAACAGGGAGTACATGTATTAGTGGGTCCAAGAAGAGAATTACCGTCACATTTTAACCAATGGGTTTTATTTGTTGGCCTGATATGGACGCTGTTATGACATAATTAATTCAAACACAATTATAATTTTTTTACATTTGGAAAAACAGGTCACACACCAGGCCATCTGTATTGAGACTAATCAGGTGTCAATTAAATTTTATTGTTAAAGAGTGATCCCATGTTAGATCTGTTATGGGCTCTGATGTTAAATTTACTGCTCACAAAAATAGTGAATATTTCAAAATGACAGATTTGCAGATAAAGTAAAAAAAGAGAAAAGGGGGTGTTAAAAATTTCTAAATTGTGAGGAGTGGCGTTGTGCCTCGAGTTTAGCACAGAGTTATAGTTCAGTTTTGACCCTGAAATCCAAATGTGTGTGGTTTGCATGTTCTCTTAGTGAGTTCATCCCACATTCCACTGTTTTTTAATTTTATTGTTTTTTTTTTTTGGTTTTTTTTTATACTTATGTCCCTTATGCTACCGGTTGGGCCTCGACTTGCAATATGGAACTGGGTTAAATAAATGATTTAAAAATGGAAGTGAAATACTAACAAGTGAATGAAATGTTTTGATCTGTGGCATTTTAGGAAGGTTACTGTAAAGCTAAAAAAAATGGGTATTATTTTGTCTTTGTTTAATTAACTGAGAATATTTTAACAGCAAATGTAACATTTCTGGTAATGGATAAAGCTTGGTTTGCTGGCGTACTGATTTTTAAAATATATAGTTGGTTGCAGTTGAAGCGCCGTTCTGAATTATCAAGAGGTCATGTTAGTTGGGAATAAAAATATTCCCATAAGTGTTTTACAGCTGAAATATTTACATTTACAGTATTTAGCAGACGCCCTTATCCAGAGCGACTTACAAAAGTGCTTTAAGACCTCATTAATAAGCATTTTGAATGGAAAAGCCAAAGTAAGAAGTGGCCTTTTAGGTTATTTCGGCAATCTTTATGCAAAATACTGAGAAGCCACATATAATCAGTGCATTTTTGTACTTGTAATTCTTTTGTTGTACTTTTGTTGTATTGTATCAGCACTTTTGTTTTACTGTTGATGTACATTGTGGAATTTTCTCAGGCTTCTTCAGCCATATTCTGGGAGTAATTGTCTGTAAAGACATGCTCTTGTTTTTGCAATGAAGCGTAAGTCAGAAAATAGAGCCAGTACCCAAACACTGGTTTTACTCTTATCAGCAGGTGGCAGCACAAACTGAAAGGCCAGCGTTCTACCAGCCATCACCATCTATCACATACCATTAAAGGCTGTAAGGCAGGTAATAGCACTAGGGTCGTTTAGTTAGAATACTAAAGCAGTAAATGATATATATTAAAGTTATTTATTGTTTTACAATATACCCCTGTTACAGCAATTGAGTAGCCACAGTCTAAGAACTGTAAGTGTGGTAGAGTAACAAACATTTATGTTTTAGAGCTTTGTAACCTAAAAAAAGAACATGGAAGTTATGTTTGATTTTCGAATGTAATTTATCATTGGTATGAAACAATTCTCTTAGTTGTAGAAGTGAGACTCAAAAAAATGTAGGTAGCACATTCTAAACTCTGAATAATCCCAGTTTAAGTAGATTTTGGAACAGATTATATGAGAATTTTCAAAATCCTTTGTTGTAAAGTTTACTTAAAGTGCTGCTTTAAAAAATATTTATATATTTATATAGCTCTGGCCTTTAAGGTAGAAAATGGAGAGATAATTTAAATGCTTGCACAACAAACACATCCCACTGAATGTAGGGGAAAATGCATAAGCATGCTCTGGATTAATATCAGTCCGTTGCTGGGATGACAGGCTGCTATTGCAAGGATGATCCCCCTCATTTAAATGTCACTGTGGAGGCTGATCTGTATAGAAAGCATCTTTAGGAGTTGAACCTGGCTCATCTTGGTGTACTCATTTGACACTGCTGTGTCAGGTCCACTGGAGTTATTGCATACAGAAGATATGAGTGTCTAAATAAGGGTGTCTGCTAAATGATGTAAATGACTTTAGTTTGCCTGAACTGCTGTGCAGGAAGGACCAGCTAAGTATTTCTATGAGAACACGACAGTGTGGCATCCTGGAAACTTTGAACACAATGGCATACTTTGTTGTGCTTTAGATAAACACCGCATTGAGATATATATTCAGTATGAAGGAGGAAGTGTTGTAAGAGCCTACAATGAGCTGGGCATTGTTTTGCCTAATTTGTTCAGCACTTCTAGGAAGCTGCATAGCCTTAGTCTGAATAGATTAGAACTGGAAAATTAAACATTTTGAGTTATTAACGCTACAGTGTTGTTGTGCAGTGGCTTGCAGGATGAAATGACTTTGCTCAGACTGCGCTCCCTGTTTACAGTGGCACAAGCAGCGGATGTGTAATGAGTGTTGAGCCGGCCTGGTGTAGCTCCAGAACGCTTCCTCTCTGTGTGAATATCACTCCAGAGCAGAACCGATGATGACGGAGCCGAGACTTGGCCTCAACAGAAACCCCCCTCCACCGGAGTACAAAAACCCCAAAAAGCCTGGACGCCTTACCAACCAACTCCAGTACCTTGAAAAGGTGGTGATCAAAGCCCTGTGGCGACATCAGCTCTCCTGGCCCTTCAGGCAGCCGGTGGATGCTGTTCAGCTCAACCTGCCAGTGAGTTGGGCTTCATAAAGTTTCAGCTGCCTCAATTGTAATTTCATTTAAGAGCTACAAGGTTAATGTTGCTAAAATGAAAACGAAGGAAGCTCACGGCCTTTAAATTTCTGTCATGTTTATACAATTAGTTGGTGATGGTTTTATTTGGGCCAGTATGTCGTTTAGGCATTCAGTCTGGAAAAAAGGGTTAACCTGGCTTAGATTTAGAAAATTTAGATTTTCCTTGTAGTTGCAGTGCTAATGGGTAACATGGGTCTTTGCTGTTTTCTTTTGAAACTAACTCAGCTGAATTTTTCATGTGAGTAACGTTTTGTGTGTGTGTGTGTGTGTTTTTGCAGGATTACTATACAATCATTAAAAACCCAATGGACTTAAGCACCATCAAAAAGCGGCTTGAGAATAATTACTATTGGAAGGCTATGGAATGTGTTGAAGACTTCAACACAATGTTCACAAACTGCTACATGTACAATCGGGTGAGTGCTTTATTACTATGAAAACAGAAGTCTAAACAAAGAGCAAGAACTTAAGCAAATATTGATTGGCCCTAATTTGAATTATTTTCCTTCCAGCCAGGAGATGATATAGTTTTGATGGCTCAAGCTCTTGAGAAGCTGTTTCTTGAGAAAGTAGCTGAGATGCCTCAGGATGAGTGTGAAATCTCTGCAGTCACCAACAAAGCACCTCTAAAAGGAAAGAGAAAGCCTATTACAGGTATGCAGTGATCTGCTGTTTTCTCATTTATGGGTTCTAAAGTAAAGTGTCTTTAAATGCCTATTAAAAATGCTGACAGCAGAGGCATCTCTGGACCCTTATGGGCAATAACCCAAAATCCATCATGATCAGGGTTGAGGCATACTATTACAGTATGTTATGCCTTCACCACAGTGAAAACTGGTCTGGACCTGTTCCCAATAGAGAGTGTGTGGAGAATTTGGAATTGGAAATGTCTGATGCATTACAGAGTAGGGCTCCCTGTTATCTGATCTGGTTAAAACATGCCATCAGGTCTTGTCACCCAGGGGAAAGTAGACAGCTGTGGCACCTGAGCACGCCGAGTCATTACATACATCATAAATCAAACGAATCATCTTATGTGTACAACAGGACTGGGAAAAGTGCGGCCGCAGTCTCCGTTGTCTGAGGTTGTGTTTCAGCAAACAGTGACAGTCATCCCTCCTGAAGCCCTCCACACGATGACCACCGCACCCATGTCTGCTCAGCTTGAAGCCAAAGTCAGTGGCCCTTACCTAATCCAGATATGCAGATCTGTTTATGTACGACAGGGATCCATGTGACTCTCCTAATATGTTCGAATTTTCAGTTAAAGAAGGGCGTGAAAAGAAAAGCGGACACCACCACCCCCACGGCGCCCACCCTTACCAGCAGCGAGTCGTCTCCTTGCATTTCTGAACCAAAAGTGCTGAAGTTGTTCTCAAGGCGAGGCAGCGGGCGGCCCATCAAACCCCCGCGCAGAGATCTGCCAGAGTCACCCCATCAGCACCAGGTGAAGGGAAGGCTCAAGCTCTCAGAGAGACTGAGATACTGTAATGGAATTCTGAAGGAGATGTTCGCCAAGAGACATGCCGTTTACGCCTGGCCATTCTATGAGCCTGTGGACGCCGTGGCTCTCGGTCTTAACGACTATCATGAAATCATCCATCAGCCCATGGATCTAGGTACCATCAAGGTAAGTTAAATACTTCAAGGCATAGTAGGCCTAGTATGAACTTTACATGGCAGAAATGTGGTTAACAAATCATCTTTGCTCTCCCGAATTTGATTTTTAGTTTTGCGGATACGAGCAACAGAACTGAATAGCTACAGGTTTAGCATTGAGTAACGTCAATCATACGCATTTTGGACAGAATACAAGTGGTTTGAATAACAGTTTCCCATTGAATTGCTGAATATTGCAGCTTAAATGTTATTAGAATTGTTGTGGCTCAAGGTTTTTCACCCTATGGGCAGTAGAGGTGTTATGAGGACGTTGCCAGGAGTTTTGTTACAAGAATTTCTTTTATCTGGGCATTTCATCACACATTTTTAAATATTAATTCATTCATGTCTCATTTGCTTATGCTAGTCAGAGTCGCAGGAGAGCCGGTGCCCAGTTGGCAGCACAGGCGCAAGAGGAATTAACCTAGAATGGGTGCCAGTCTATCGTAGGGCACATGCACTCATAATCACTTTAACACACTCAGTGTCACTTTGGAAACACCAATTATCCCAACAAGCATGTCTTTGGAATATGGGAGGAAACTGGAGTACCAGGAAAAATCCCACGCATGCACGGGGTAAACATGCAGACTCCACCCAGGCGGAGTTCAGGGTCAGGATAGATTTGGGGATCTCTTGAGCTAGGAGGTGTTCATTTTGATATGACGGATGCTATTGTTTTGATAATTATTTGCTAGTCAAGATGACTTAAGGGAATGTCTTGCTCAGTGGGAGTTGTTAATTTATGCTGCTGGAACTTGAAATGAAAATTCCAGTCATTTTGAAAAATGGTGTACTGGCTTGTCCTTATTGCAGTCGGAAGATACTTGATGCCATTGTGTATTATTATCTCTGAGAGATAGAGTTCTTTTGTCAAGACATTAATGCTGGAAAAACCAGGCTGTCGCTTAGTGACTAACGCAATGAAACTGGGACTTCTACTCATTTAACGTCATGTTTTTTATCATTAGTTGTATGCACAAATGCTTTTTTTTAAGCAAATGCGTGATTTAGATATGCAGTTTGAACGTGTTAAAATGGTAGCTATAAGCTTCCGGTCACTACTTGTCTTCAATATCCCTGTACAGGTATGTAACGTTTAACATCCACATTACATTCTGTGAAGCAAATGTTAACTGGAACATCGACCAGACATTGCAAGGTTTTATTTTAAGCAACAATAATATTAATCAAGCACAGTTTAAACAGTTACTACTGTACATCATGGTAATTCTTATCTTTGCATAATTTATAAACTTTAAAACGCTTATTGATAAATGAAAGAAAGGTTGCCATGTTGTTTTCTTCAAGATTCCTTTCCTTTTGTTGTTTCCTTCAAGATTGCGAGTTTCTTTTCTGTCAGCAGCTGTCAAGTTTGTTCGTAGTCCTTTTCCATCGTTCAGATGTACATTAGATGTATATTAGCCAGCTTTTTATTTCCTAGTAATTCTTAGGACTTTGATCGGATGGATGTTAAATGTTGCATACTTGTAATCACATTGTAACTAAGCAGCAAACCTTATATCCTGTGCATGTCTTAGTTAATGTCCATATAAGGAAAGTTTTCATGACTGGTGAATGGTTGTTGGTTTATTATGATGGATAAACTGTACACAAATCCAGGTATTGTTAAAATGGGTAGCTAACTTGAACATGTTTTTCTCAGAAAAAGATGGAGAGCCGAGAATACACAGACGCATTGCAGTTTGCTGCTGACATTCGCCTGATGTTCTCAAATTGTTATAAGTACAATCCACCAGGCCATGAGGTTGTCGCCATGGCCAGAAAACTCCAGGTGAATGAGCACATCTTTTAATACACTGCTCATAAAATTATTTAACATTATATTTTGTGAGCATTATGTATTGCACGTTAATAGCAATGTCATACGTTTGTCCATATGTGCTTTGTTGGAGAATTTACTGACTGAGTGGTGTTCTCCTCCACCAGGATGTTTTTGAGTCACGCTTTGTTAAGATCCCAGATGAACCAACATCTTCAGCTCCCGGCCACCATTCTACATCTAAAAAAGGGAAGAAGGAAAGAGCAGGAAGCCCATCCAGTTCGGACAGCAGTGACATGGACTCCTCCCTGACCAACAGCTCATCAGATTCAGAAGATGAAGAAGAGCGAGCTGAACGACTGACTGTTTTGCAGGAACAGGTATAGGAGGAAAATGCGAACAATAATGCCATTGAATTAGGGCTGAACTCCAGCTTTATCAGTGATAGCAATGTTCAAGAGGTTTCTAGTTCTTTTCTAACATAGCAACTGTATTATATTCATTTTATATCAATTGAACATAAGAACTAAGATCTGTCTGGTTGCAGCAGATTTTAAGGCAATAGGTGTCTATAGTAACAATGCCTTCGTCCTCTAAGAACTTCCTGCAAACATGAGGCTGGGCATTGGGACCCATGACTGACTGCACCAGTGTAGGGTCTGACAATGGTTGCAAAAGTTATATCCCTATATCTAATAGTAGCCAGGGTGCAGTTGTCTAGCCTGTAGACATCAGTGTTCTCCCAAGGGTATGCCTTAAAAAAACATTACAGACCCACCACCAAACCGGTCATGCTGAATAATAATAATCACATTCTCTATGGTGCCCCTAGACTCTGAACTCTGCTGTTGTCTGTGAAAAGCACAGGGCACCTGTGGTGGATTTAAAAATTGTGGTGTTCTGTGGTACATGCTGTTCGAGCTCTATGGTGCTGGGCAGTGAGCACAGAGCCCGTTCCAGGACCTCAGGCCATCCTCATTAAACCTGTTTCTGATTGATGTCCACATCAGCCTGCTAGAGGTCATTTTGTAGGACTCCAACAATGCACATCCTGTTCCTCCTTGTACAAGGAGCAAAAAAACAGAAAGACCTTCTACTGCCTTATTCAGCTCTCCCACAGTAACTGCCTTCTTCTTAAGACTATGCTGGGAGACCTGGCAAACCGATTGATGTGCCACCCTAAGAGACTTGAACTACCTGTGCAACATCTGTAGGGTCCAGGTACCCCAACATGGTACTAGTAGTGACAAAGATCCTAGCCCATTGTCATTTTGAGCAGTTTATGTTTATGTTTCTTATTGGACTTCTGTCTAAATATCAAAAGTTAGAATTCTCTACTCCATAAAAACCCGTTTGCAAATGTTCTAACTAATGGATTGATGCTACCTTTGCATTAACTAGCTGAAAGCGGTGCAGGACCAGCTGCAGTTACTGACCCAAACACCTCTGCTAAAGTCAAAGAAGGAGAAAAGGAAAAAAGATAAACATAAGAGCAGTGAAACAAGAAAACACACCTCATCAAAAGCGCACAAGAGATGGAGCGGCAAATCATCAGGGTGGGTTAACAGCCATGCTTATTCTTACTCACACACTTCAGTTTTAGCTTGTTTAGCTTGTATTTTTCTGTTTCTGGTCCAATTCCAAGCTCTTCTGTGCATAGGCAACTTAAGGAGAGCGGGTTGTATGAATCTGAAGAAGAAGAGCTCGCCCTGCCCATGTCCTACGAGGAGAAGCGACGCCTCAGTCTGGACATAAACAAGCTCCCTGGAGATAAACTGGGGAAAGTGGTAAACATCATCAAAGCCAGAGAGCCCACACTCAGAGATACAGACCCGGAAGAGGTGGAGATCGACTTTGAGACACTCAAACCATCGACACTGCGAGCACTAGAGCACTTCGTCATGACCTGCCTCAGGAAGAAGTCCAAGCGCTCTGGGGGTGAGTGAGGCTACACACACACTCAAGAAATGGACAGTGTGGAGCAAGATTGATGAATGCTGGGAAATGTAG
>JAUZSU010015703.1:0-10961 GCA_034780255.1 Parotocinclus maculicauda
TCACACCACTCTACTGGAAATAGCACTAATACTGCCTGAAATGGCCCAAAGAGAATAGCTGTGTATCTTTCTTCCCGTCCAGCACAGACAGCATCTGTGGTCAAAAGCAGAATTGACTCGTGTAATAAGAAGCAAATCTGCACAACAAACACAGTGCCGCTGATGAATTTTGAAATCAGAAATTCGGGTCAGGGTGATGGTGCTAAGGACATGCATTTTGCTCATTTGAAAATGCCACTTCTTGTAATCCCACAACAGCAAGCTGATTAACAGAGTACATTTGTCAAAATGAGATATGATGTAGGTATGAATGATTGCTTCTACCCAATCATGTCAAAACACATTGCAGTGTCTCTACAGCAAACAATCATACAGTATGCAAACTTCAGTTTAGTTTTTACTTTTGTTCCACCCAAGACTGGGCACCAGTCCAGAGCAGGAGTCACTGTCACAGTGTCATGAGCCGATGTGGCATCATTGGTACATGATATCTAGTAAGTACTAAAACCCCTTAATTAACTGAATAGGGTCCACCAGTGTGCACATACTATCAAGTGGTCTATAATAAAATTTATTTTACAGTTGTTTTTTAATGTAAGTAAGATAAAAGTCATGCTTTAAAAAATGTTTTTTGATTTACACTAAGTTTGCATTCTGGTTCGATTAAATAAAAAAAATGGTATTTAGAGATTGTAGCAGTGGCGCAAACCAAATATGGCTCATCACCCAGTGAGCACCATCCCCTAATGAAGGATGGGTAAGGCAGCATCAAGCTGTGGGGGTGTTTTTCATCTGCAGGGACTGGGACACTGATTAGAGTTTATGGCAAAAAGATTGAGACAAATATGGGACAACCATAAAAAAAAAACAAAGCAAGGCAAGGAAAAAAAAAACGGGTCCTATACAGGAGTGGTTCAAATGCAGAAATGTCAGAGAGAAGGGACAGTGCCGAAATCGGTTAGAGAGACTAAAGTTCAAAACTCAATCCATTTGAGATTATGTGGCAAGATTTAAAAACTGCTATACACTAATGGTCTTCAACCAATCTGACAGAGCTCAAGCGACTTTAGAAAGAATGGCCATAAAGGCAAGAATCCAAATGTGTTAAGCCATTTGAAAAGTCCTAAAAGACTCATAGCTATAAAAGGTGGTACTGCCTGATGCTGATCCAGGGGAGTGAAGAAATGAAATGATGCATGCATTTTGTTTAGTTAACGACTGTTGCACCAAAAAATATTTTTCACATTCAAATTGTCCCTTAAGTGCAGATTTATGCAAGACTCTAAGTGTCACCGTGATAAGACGTGATAAAGGTCTGATTTGTTTTTGTACTGCTTGTGTGCAAGCTGGTGGCACATGTAATCCTTTAATATCTATTTTGCTACTTAGAAAAAGTATAAAACTTAAGAACCATTCTATATTGTGCTGTTTGCCATCAAAACGCATGACCTAATTTAACTCCCAGTCGAGCAGCTTGAGAGCAGCTATTTTATAAATAAATAAGAAAAAAGCTGCCTGTTCTAAGACATTTGTACAACTGTATTCAAATAAATGTTTTTTCCATAGAGCGTCGATATTAGTGTTGGCACAGAAGAAATGAATTTTCATTTGAAGACATTTAAATCTTCTATTTCATATGCATTGAAATATGTTTAAATTTTATTGTATGGTACTGAGTATAAATCGATGCAAAGTGTATTAGATGATGTAAGCGTAAAAGTTTTATACATGCATTTCTGTGCATTTATGTATTGTCATGATTGAGAACAGCTGTCACTTGCAAGCTCTCAAGCCCATTCCTAAATGGACCACTAGGGGGAAAATGAAACCAAAGATTCAATTATACAAAAGAGAGTCCCCTTAAAACATGCCATAAGGTAAGTACTCAATGAGGACTTGCACTTTATACTGGTTTGAAACAAACTGGCCACCCCATGACTGAGTTACATTTTTGAAGATCATACCTCTCTCTGCAGCACCAGCTCCTTGGTAAAGAGTGTAGCTTCCTCGCTGAATGGCTCTGGCAACATTCCTGGATTGTTTCGGGAACCTCTTGGGCACTCAATACCTGCACAGTAACACAATTCACTCAGTGAAAGGAACAACAAAAACATACAAGAGCTGGATTCATTCAGTTCTCTAAATCTCAATGTCAAAAGCTAAAAATTTATAATTTCCATAATTAAAAGCCTTGATTTGTTTAAAAATTAAAATATCACCCTCCATTAAAAGTAATTCTATAAAATCTTTATTATATTACCACACAACTTATTATGGATGGATTATAATTACCAAAAGGCTTTCTATGAAATCATCCAAAAACACAATCTCTCACACACACACACACGCACACACACACACACACACACACACACACACACACACAAACAATTTTGTTGCGCCTCCTCTGGCTTTATGTCTTCCTGAATTACTTGAGGAATGGGTTTCACTAATGAAAAACAATATTCAATGCCTATCTGGTTCCAGTGTTTTTGAGTAGGTTTTGAGTTAACGGATCTTACAAAGATCTGACAGAGCTTTGCAAAATGCTGCTAGAAGTCTCTGAGCTATGACCTATATGACTCTATGGCAATATCAGTCAGAAAAATGACTTATTAATCACCTATTTGTTATTATCAACCTATTTCCTATAGACAGAATGAGCTATATGATTTTATTGTGCATCAGTGCATTGACTGTTAAAATAATAGATAAGATAAGGACATCCATATAATAAATGAGTGTGGGGGAATTTGGTTGTTTTCTTTAAGCAGCACCTTTATTTGGTTCGGTGGAACAGCAAGAGAAAAGTTTCAGCATCTCCTTAGCCAATGCCGATTCATGCTTCATCGCTGAATATTATTTCATCCAATCATGTATACTCCATTATTCTATTCTTTTGTTTAGATATAAAAGGTGGTTTTATTTGCCTTTTCTATGTGCAACTTTCATGTTTAGATAATTAACAGTTTTGTCACAAACATCGATTCACGCTTCTCCTCATTAAATTTGAAATGCATTTTCAATTTTCAAGGCATATTCAAAAGAGTGTTCTATACTGATCCACTGACTCTTACTTGGTCTACTTCTATATATTCCTAATACATGCACACATAGTTATGTCTTTTTAAAACATTTGTGGACGTGATTTCTGCCCTAAAGAAGTTTTATAATCCTTAACGTTGTTTCAATTGAAAACTCTTGTTCCTTTTCCAATTCTTCAAGTCCAACAGCTCATAATGGTCTAAAAATACTCTTTTTATTCCAGACCAATTTGCTTTTTAGACATGTGCCAGTATTAGTTTTAGAACTGCAAATCAGAGGGTGATTGCATATTTCCTCTAACTTGATCTAGAAAAGCCATTAATAAAAACTATTAAATTTAACTAAAGTATGCTTTATAAAGCCAGGAGTTTCAGCTGTTAGATAAACATTCCTACATTTTATAAAATTGATATTTACCTGCCATGAACATCCTCAATGTGAAAACTTTTACTTTTGACTTTTAAGTAGCATTATATTACTTGGATATTTCATGATGTTGGATGTTTCATTAAAGTATATAGCATTTTAATTTAAAAAATGAATTTACCCTACATCAAGGATTGCTGCAATTAAACATTAATACATAAAACTCAAAATAATAATATTTCTACCAAACAAAGCATTTCCTGTAAGTAATATCAGTCTCGGTACCATGCACAATGTGTCAAGGAACGAGTTTCCTACTCTTCTGGACAGCTGGCTTGGCTGCACACTCTACACTTATCATCTGGAGGCTCACTAGTCAACCATTGCTGATAACAACTAAAGAAAGTACTACCCTTATTACTACCAATTTCACTGGTCTGTGGTCCACCAAGAAGCATGAATACATACGTTTGCAAAGGGTTAAGAAAATATGTTAACAGCTCAGAGTTTTAACTGAAAAATCTAATTATCAAATCTAATGAGAAGTGGTTTTGCTAAAAAAAAAAAAAAAAAAAAAAAAAGGCACAAATCCCCCCAGGGGGGAAGGGAGGATTACCCCTGCCAGCTGACGGCCTATTACTCCTATTTCTGAACGAATACTTTCAGATATTCCTGTATTTGTTTTAACACTATATTATAGCTCTCGTCTTATAAATGTAAATTAATTTGTTAATAATATAGCTGTCATTTTATAACAGTAAATTAATTCGTTAATAATATAGCTGACGTCTTATTAACGGTAAATTCAATGTGAGTGTATTTTAAGTAAAACATTTCTTTCTCCCCCCCCCCTCAACTTCGTCCTGGTGAACCCTTCCAGCTTTCCTCTTTCCAGGAAGTGGCCCACAACTGGTGTAGACCTATCAAGGGTTATGGTATTTGCTATCCTGCCTGTGGGATGGTGCAAATAAAATATTCCTTTCTGCTAATCGGCTTTCATTTCTCACTGTCGTAGTGACCATTAACTCTCTCTCTCTCTCTCTCTCTCTCTCTCTCTCTCTCTCTGTGTGTGTGTGTGTGTGTGTTATATTTCTGTGGATAGACACTGGATAACAGAAACAACAAAATCACAATCCGTTACACTAGTTGATAGATGATAATACAAACCTTTAACTTTGTTACACAAGTTTATGGCCGCAACGACGTAGTGGACTAAGTCGTCGGTCTGGAAAAAAGGCTGGTAATTACTGGGTTCGTATTCCGATACCGGCTCTCATCTAGAACAAATTCTTAAGGGCTTAATGGTTAGGTGTAAGGCCACTATACCCTCTTCTCCCTCACTAACCTCTATCGGAGTTACTACTATAACTGTAAATAAAAATGTATTGAGTGCGTTCTTAAATAAATTATAAGACTATTAAAACTTTAGTTGATTTATTTTTTATTAAAATAAATAAATGAAAATGAATCTTTTGAAACGATATAAAATGTATGATCCATGTGTATCAGAGGTAATGGTGCTGATTGCATAGATAACTTGTGAATTTTCTTCAGTCATCTGAAAGGTGGTTTTTGAAGTGTTCACAAAGTCCTTTGACATTCATTGAAAGGTGGTTTTTGAGGTGTTCATAAAGTTTTTAACAGTCATGTGAAAGGTGATTTTGAAGTATTCATAAAGTCCTTTGACATTCATTTGAAAGGTGGTTTTTGGAGTGTTTGTAAAGTCCTTTTTGCCTTGCTTTCCTTTAACACTGAGGTAGTATGATCAACTTCTAACTGGTGTCCTGAATCAGATTGTAAATGAAAGTCCGATATTTCACTAGAAGACTGAGATCTCCCTGAATATAGCTGAGACAAGCTTCCTGATCTCTTTAGCTGGAGAGTTCCCTTGGCCACCTGCAGATTGTCTCCATCAATATCTGATACCTGCTTTGAACTTGATATTTTGGGCATATTCTAATTTTCACGGCTTCCTTTTTCATCAGAAGTATCGCTAAAAGTTTTAACAGATCCACTGTCAGTGATATGGTTTCTGGACTTCTTCTTATCTGACATATTGACCCGTTTAGCCTAACCATAGTTACCAATATTTGAGAATTCCTTTTTGTCTGAACCAACACTGACATTAGCAAGTGAGCCACTATCAGCTGTATTGTTCCTCTTTTTGGCATCCGTGTTGGCCTGTTCCATCTCTCTGACCAGTGTCCTGAGTTCAGTGTCCAGCCGATGCTGCTCATTTCGCAGATGGTCATCGTCCTTCATGTCCCGGTCTCGCTGACATTGCTGTTTCTCAACAAGCCCCTCCCGAGACTTGAAATACTCAGTACCAAATCTCGAAACGGCCTCTGCAAGTAACAACATGGATTTCAATATCTGCAAGTAACGTATTGGAAAAAATAAACTAAACAGAGATGAAACATTAATCTGCTACATACTGAGTTGCTCTTTAAGACCACACAGCAACAAAGTATATTGTAGGCCTACATCTAAGGGTGTTGATTTTCCGCTTATGAAAATTATTTATTCTGTTTACTTTGTAACCTGCAGGTGCTCCCCCACCCCAATGTTAAACCTGTTTACATTCAGTGGATGAGACTGGATGTTTGCACTGTTAACTCACCTGTTCCTTCTTTGTTGCCGCACAGTCTCTCAAACCTCTCAGTGGCATCAATAAACTGAAAAACATCACATACGTCAGTTAAATAACCAACACACCAGTAATTTTCACCTTTCACCTAATGCAGGTTATGTGGCTTTATTAACTGTTTGGGCAAATAATACAGCTTGCATGCCTGTGGATGTGCAGATGTTTGTTTGTTTGTGTGTTTGTTTGTTTTGTTTGTTTGTTTGTTTGTTTGTTTGTTTGAACACTTTCTTGTAGATGTCTCATTATTCCACAATACACTCACCATATTATTACTGATCCTCGATGACCCAAATTTCTGTATATTAATGCGTCATTCAACCCATTAAAAAGTTAATTTTTATGTGTTTTCCTAAAAAAGAAAATACTGGACTGACAAGATTTCATTTCATTTATTAAAATTATTCTGCTGTCAAGGTTGACGAGTTGCGCAGATTCGTTGTCAACAGACCGCATAGAAAATATACTGAAAATTGTATCCTAAAGAAATTTGGAGCAAAGCCATACATCTAGGTGAAAACTCTAGACTTGAAATGTTTACCAAACACTGGCTAAATTTATTGTTAACAGCAGTGGGCTGGCATAATTATGATCTTATCCATAATTAAGACAGGACACACCAGAACTTTGTGAGAAAAACCTCAAAATATCATCCAAGATAGTATATTTCTCTAACCAAATGGGAAACAAATCTTGGGAAATAAATGTGAGTTGGTAAGTAAGTTTAATTAAATAAAGGGAAAATAAATGTTTTATTTAATAATGTAATCAACACATTTTGTCTATGGTTATATGGTGTCAGGCATATAGTTAAGGACCACTGTGATAGTGAGAAGGGAAACCTGCTGCTGCTATATGGGCTATGATTTCTGATTAGCATCAAATGATCTTTTATATGCATTACCTTGAAGACAGCTAACTACCATAGCGTTTAACATTTCAAACTTGTATAAATATTTAGGGTATTTTAACAAATTTCAATGTAATACTAAACAAAATGTCCACTATATGAAATGAAATGTAAGCGGGAGGCAGGTGGTGCCATTGGGTAATGAGACGAGTAATCGGCTTACTTGTTGTCGGTGTTCTCTGAAAGTTTTCAGAAAGGTTTTCAGTGCCTCTTCTGAGGCAGTTTCCTCCAACCTAGTAAAAGCATCAAGGATCTCTGGGGAGAGAAACATTTAATTAAAATATCATCTAATTGATTTATATATTTAATGACACATTAAGATATGTTTATGGACATTTATATCATGTCAAAGACACCTTCATAAAGAAAAAATACACTAAGGAGAGAACTATTTAATTAACATATCAGCTGAATTACATCTTTAATAATTAAGATTTGTTTTATGAACAGGTATACAGTGACTAAAATACATTAATTCAAAAAACAACAAAAATCATCACCGACAGACAAACCACACATGAAGACTTGCCTACTCCATTGGGCTATTGCTCTACCCTATGACAGAAATTCTACAATTTTCTAAATTTTAACTTGGCATAAATATCAATAGCTATACAGACTGGTCATGTCTAAGATTAACTGTATTTTGGTAATTATTTGGTAATCCAAGTCTAAAAGTAACTATACAATATAAAACACTATCTGAGTGCCCATATCCAATTAAGGTTCAGGCAGGTTTATCCTGGGCCCAGCCTTTACATGGCCAGTGGCTGAGTCTGGGACAAAAAAAGAACAACTAGCCATGGACACTGGGTCACCATATTCTACAAGCCCTGCCTGTCAGCAAAAGAAACTTCACCTCAAAATTTAGTTTTATATCTGTATGTGTCTCACAAAAATTATCAGAAACCACAGACATAAAATGTTTAACGAGCAATGATATTCCAACCATACAGAAAAAAATGAAATGCCTCGTCTGAAGAGGTACTCAAAATATTTTACTTGAATGACTAGCAAGCTTCTGACGTTACAATTATGACATGCTTATGATCTACTAAGACAACATTTATTTAATAGCGGATATTTTTATTAACAGTTATATCAGCATTTATTCCTTTATATTAGACGTATTTATTAATAGTTATATCAGTGTTATAACTGCTATTTTTCTTTCAAACTGTAGCTCACTAATGGGAACTGAGGTTTGACTAACTACAAATCAAAACTTTAATCACTTGGCTACCTGTGTATCATAACAACAAAGTGCTACATACCTCTCATAGGTGTGATAAATACATCCTGAAGAGATTCCTCAAATCCGCAGTAATTACCCTGTAAGTATATCAAAGTCATTCACATAGAAATATGTATAATGTTTTAATTACTGTAAACTGTATTAATCTCATTACGTTATTTTCGCGAATGCATACCTCAGCACAATGTTTTAATTTCGCAAATCCTAATTATATTTGTTTTCGATCTAGTATGATACAGTTCATTGCCTGCTTATGGCTTTACTATTAGCATTTAACATACCTCTGGAAGCCAAAACAATTACTATTTACTGATTGAGGTGGTCTCATTATCAATAGAAATAACACAGCTTAACAAACATGGCTGTTATATGAATAAATAGATTGATAATGAGTTTCTGTTTTGATGTTCACCAATTTAAAGGAACTATATCAAATTTGTATTAATGGCGGTTCCCGCCAAAAATAGTTCTTGAATTTTACTTTGAAATAGAAAGATAACACCTTCACCTACATGCACGTAAAAAATTACCTGCAAATAATGTATTTGTCTATTAGAAAAAAATAATTAATTTATGAGGGGATTCTAATTGGAGTGACACTCGAGTTTCGGCAATCGAGGCCAACTATTTTAAGACTTTGCGAGAAATCGAAACTACAAGGCAGAGTCTAAAACGCGAATTAAAAGGGGTCCAAGCCAGACGGTGACTAAATCAGGAGGGGGAAAAAAAGAAGAAGAAGAAGAAAAAAAGGAATACAATGAGAAACGTTTCGCATCGGTAGCCAAAGTCAGAAAGTGAACATTTGGAATGCTTTTGAAGCCCGTCTTCAGTTGACGGAGAAGTACTGGCTGCTGTTCTGATCGATACGCAAGTACATTAGCATTACCGGTATAATAATAATGTTGAAATTAATAATGTTCGCAAATTTATAATAACTAAATGGCTAACATACTCTGTAAGCGTATCGATATGTTTTGCATTTTGTCGTTTTTGAACTATTTTCCAACTCGATAAAGAGGGATTATATGATCAGACATTCACTTTTCGTGTGTGTTGTCTTTTCGTTACCTTTACGAAAATAACGATATTTCGCATATGCCAAGCACTACCTAATTTTCCCTGACCTACTAAGTGCTGAATGTTATTCCAACATATCCTAAACAATCAAATTATTTCATAAAATGTATTAATGTACAAAAAGTAGACAACACAGCTAAGTTTACGAGGAGACATGGCGACCAATAACCAGTGCACCAAGACTGGTACAAAGGCAGTTGTATGTATTATTCTATCTATTCCTCATATGATACGGGTTTGGGTAAAATTCTGATTGTTCCCATCCCCTCCCCAAATTAATACTGAGAGTTAGTTTTAGGTTTTGATTTGTTTAGGGTTGGGGTAAGAATTATGGTTGGGGTTAGGCTTAGTTTAATTTGAGGGGAACGGGTGGAAATCTTGCCCTCTAAAATGTTCATCATTGGTGAAATATTTAGTTTTTCAGCTATGAATTTCATGCAGAGTCTGAGTGCATAAGAATTACCTCCACACCTACATCTTAATTTACTCCTCTGTACCCTGTAGTATCCAGTTTGTCTAGAGGTTCAACCTCAAATGGATCACAAAGGTATTTTAACTTTAGTCACTCAAAATAATTATTTATTTCATTCTTACCTGACCAACTCACCAACATCTTTGACATCTTTCTGAGATAAATTTGTTTTGTTGAAACAATATGAATGTCTAGACATAAAGTATGTATGGAGCATAAATTTAAAGATTCTTCCTACCTACCCAGGTTTGAAATTATAGATAGGAAATGGACCAACAAAAATAATTTTAAGAATGCCCTAGAGTAATGCTATATATAATTATATTGTAAAAAAAAAAGTGAATAATTACCCCCATATTGACAAATATTGTTCGAATATATTTTGGTTGTTAATAATTTACCAAGCATGTTAATGCCTTGTTATAAGCATGGAAAACTAAAAATGTTTTTTTTAGCAAAGCATGAATTGTGTTTGCTCATTTCAGGAGTGAGAGCGTACTTTCGGGTATTGGAAAATTCGACAAAAACTTAAATTCCAGAATGAATTCTGTGTTGTAAGTACAACAATATTTCATGTTGAAATACATTGTATAGTGAACAGTTGGAACGATATGATAATAAAATACATCAATTTGGGACAGTTGCATAATGATTTTGTATTATCCATTTATTTTTGGGTAATAGAAGTTGATCCAGTTAAGTACAAAGTTGTTAACATTTGTTGATTTTGAGTAGTATCATACTACAATATATATTCCCTTGACAGGGTTCCCACAGATATTTTATAAACAAATAACATGACTTTTCATGATGAAATTAAATAATTCCATAACCATTTTTCAATATGTTAATAAAACAGAAACCAATATACAATAAGTGGGTAACTAATGACATTTGTAATAGTTACTGCATTGTTGCTCTCAATTGGTGTCATCATAGGTCCAAATTAATGTTTTTGACAGTCTTCCCACCCCACCCCTTATTACTACCCTGCTCAATCATTTTCTTTTTACGGATACATATCTTTAATATGTTAATTAAAAACATGTCATGTTTTGTCACCCTTTTTGAAATAATGTTTAGACCTAAACTGTTTGCCCATATTAATTTCTTGGTTTAAAAAGTAGTCCAAAACCTTGGATAAATACCATTAAAATACTGCCAATAAAGTATAAAGGCAGAATTAAAAAAT
>JAUZSU010015714.1:0-10961 GCA_034780255.1 Parotocinclus maculicauda
TCACACACACTTTTTAGCGTATTTCGTCACACTGCTTCAAGAACATTGATCGATTTCTACCAGAACGACCACTTACGGCGTTGTGCGACGGCCCTGCGTCCCACTGTTACAGAGGGACCCCTCGTTTGAAGTTTTTTTGACGGCGCGGGCCGTAGCGTGACACACAACTTAATTCTGTGGTGCTCCTAAAATACTTCGTGTTCTGTGTGAATGTTTGCCAACTGACTGTTCAGTTGTGTGTTAACTGCATGGTGTCAGTGAGATTTGACCATTAAAGAGCCTCGACTAAGGACATCGGCAGCCTTAAGCTAGCATTAAATTAGCTTACCACCCCAACCAATTTTTTCCCCCTGTTTTGCTGCAGATTGAGAGCCAAACACAACTGCGTATTTCACCTGGAGTCAGCTCGACCGTGTACAACACAGATTGATTAAACAAGTGCAGCGTGTGCACGCTCATACTGCCTAATTAATCCCCTTGTGAAATTTAAAATCTGTTATATCTTTTTATATTGTCAGAAAGGTAATTAATGCAACTAGTTTATCTGACGTGGTGTAGCCTACTTTAGTAAAACATTTTCAGTTTCTGATATTTTGCTCCAAGAGTGTACAGTAACAAAATATTTTAAAAATGACCTATACAGTGCACTTAAGCACTATTAAATATTTCTAAGTATAACTATTATTTATTTAACCCTTTGGAGCATTCATGTAAAGATCTTGTGTCTGAGAGGAATTATTGCACCCACATTAATGCACATCTAAAAAAAAATTAGGTTGTAACTTGTCTGTTGGTGGATTGCAACTTTAAAACCAACATCTTAGGCTAATTTAAATCCCACAAAAGCAGGACACACAGGTCTTATTCACTAGACGATTTTAAACCAGGAATAGTAGTATCAGCCACAGCTGCTCACCCTGAATCTCCTTCCAATTCTTTTGATGATGACATTGGTGAGGATGCTCAGCCAGGTACCAGTGCTGAGGTTCCAAATTATCTCCCAGATGTAATTGAGCACAGTTTGGCAGCAGCTTTGTTAAAATTTGAAAATTTTTCTAATGTATCAAGCAAAGCAATCAGTGATTTTTGGTAGAACTAAACCACTTAACTGACAGTCTCTCAAAATCTTATGTAGAAGTTGTTCTCCTAACATAGGTTTAAGTAAATGGTAGCATAAGGAATTGCAGCATTCTAAAGAGATCCGTGTAAAAAGTAATCTTAAAGTGTTTTATCTTTAAACAGGACATGGCTGAGGCTGCTACACTGAGTGCAATTGAAAAAAACTACTGTGGGCATCTACGTCACCAGAGAGACGCGCAGAGAGACAGGCAGTGACTCTTCTGATTTTATCATCATCATTGAAGGTGTTGTGGTTCTTCAGGACCTTGATAACGTGGCCCTTGTAGTATCCATGTTGTTTGAACTTTTTTACTCCTTGAACATGAGATATCCATCACAACTACGCTTCACTTTTGAGGTGATTCAAAAGTTGGTAATGGAGTTGGATGCAACTCAGCTCTCAAGAAAAGCTCAAAACTTGAAAACAAAACTGCTCCTGTAAGAAAAACTCACTGTTGTGTACATGATGTGGTCAGCTCCAGGTGAGAGGACATTTAAATCTCACACTTGCTCTCCGTTTTGGATTCCTCCCCCTGCCTCCTTTTTTCCCCTTTTTGTACAAGTTTTCTGATAGGCAGCACTTTTCAATTTCAGTTTATATTTTTCTTTAAAAATGAAGAGCTGTAGAGTTTGTCAGTCTAGTTCCATCAGGACCATGTGAAATGACATGTTTGGTTAAATTCAAGTGGAGTAAAGAGTTTTGAACTTATGTCACAATATTGTTACCATTTTTGACCCTGTATTTCTGTTTATAAATAAAGATGTTGACTTGCAACTGCTAATTGTTATTATTAACAGAGATAAAATGGGTAATCATTGTTTACGAAAGTTATCAGGGTGTTCCTAGCAGTGTTTATTGTGTAGTAATAGTTTATTTGAATGTTAATGGCTACTAATGTCTGCATTTTAAATCAGTCCAGTAATTGCACTGAATTGTTTACAGTTGTAATATTTTCATTTAATCTAGACAATAGGGGCCTTAAGCAGAGGGTTTGTGTTGTTTTTCCAAGATGGTTGCCTAAAAGAAAATGTCTAAGTTCTGTGCTGCGACAGAGTTAAAACATTGTAAAACAGAAATTACTTCTTAACTGTTGATTTATATCTCAGTGGAGCAGTAATGTTAGTTCAATTCTTTACCTATGGTCACTGCAGTGAAAATAGACATTTTGTTTTGAAAGATTACTAAGAGTTACTGGCAACCATCTTTGAAGAGAACAATACAATCTGTTGTAAGACCTCTATTTGTAAAATTTAGTATTTGACACATAAATATAATATCAGCATTAAAAATGAAGATAACATGTAGTATTTAAGTGACCGGTAGTGTTTAAGTAAAAGTTATCAAATAGGGTTGGAATAAAGTGAGAAAATTGCACCGGATTAAAGTGTTTTAGGAGCTCAAATCACTTCATCATAACATGTTTTAATCACACATTATTAACACAAAATAAACCTTAATTAAATGTGAAAAACTTGTGTTAATTTAACTTAATTGTTTAAGTTGCTGCTGAAGCAAAACAAATGTGTGCAACCAATGTCCACTATTGAATTAAGTAAATCCAACAAGTTGTTTTTTTCAGTGTATATTACCTCAAATGAACTGTACCTGTTGCCATATCCTTTGAAATAAAACTGCAGAACACAAACTAATCTTAAGAATGGGGATAAGATTAAATTAAATTGTATTGCCTAAAAACTAAAATAAGTAGGAAAAATGGGAGCGGTACAGGAGCAGGAGTCATATTGAATGGGAGTGGGAGTCATTTTACCAGGAGTGAATTTTTTTTTTGTTCCGACCCGGGATTGGGATGGGACAAGATTATTTTCTGTGGAGTGGGATGGGACAGGAATGAAAATCCACTCCCGTGTCACCCTCTAGTCCCGAGTTCAATCACAGGGTGTGTCTGCTTGGGTTTACTCTGGGTACTCCGGTTTTCTCCCACAGTCCAAAGACGTGTATTAGGTTAATTGGTGTCTCTAAATTAGCCCTTAGTGTGTGACTGTGTACATGACTACGTGTGTGTGCCCAACGATGGATCGGCGCCCCATCTAGGGCTGTTCCTGCCCTGGCACCCAGAGTTGCAGAGAGGGTACCGGCTGGCCCGCGACCCCATGTGGATTAAGCGGAAGATGATGAATGGGAGTTCCATTTGTATTTATTCCTATGAGGAATTCTCCACCTGGTTCCTATCTATTCAAAACTCCTACCCCAATGACACCAATGAAGTAAAAGTCTAATAATTAACACAGGAATGCACCTTATTTTAGCCTTATAATAATAAAACAGTTTACACTGTTCCTTAGCAACCCTTTTAAACCCTCATATTAGCCCTATTCATGACAGGATCAATATAAACTCCATTTTAAGGCAGAGCAAAACTTATGTACATAATTGCTTCTTATTGGAGCCTCAGATCCACTTTCAAACAGAGAGGTATGGTTCGTTTCCGGCAGTAGTACAAACTGTGCACGATGTAGGGCATACGTTCCTAATTCGTCCTAATTTCTTACAATCAGCCCGGTTCTATTCTCTTCAATCTTCTTCATTATGTTCATTCAGTAAGTATGTGCTATTGTTAGCAAACTCTCTACTTTCTAGTGAGCTTTGGCAATCAGCACGCATAAATGCCCCCCATAAACTTGACTCGGATGGAACACAAAGGGAATGTGTTGAAACATACTGGCAGTGCATACTATGTGAAATCTCAATCTGTCAACGCGAAAGTGGACAGAATGAAAAGAATGAGCTGTTTTTTCCTATGCTTTTATCCGTCAACGTTCACCGTCTGGATTATGAGAAAGGTTAAGGCTGACCGAACCGATCTCGCTGTCGAAAATCCCGTTTGATTCTCCAATTCTGAAATGAAATCAACATCCTTAAGTCTCATTTTGCATTCCGCTGAGAGAAGGGAGTCCTTGAGCGAGTAACTGAGTTTATTTCTGCCTGCTGATCCGTAAGTCTTTTTGTTCTGTTGGATTTGCATTCCAAAACAGGCGTAATTTAACCTTAACCAACAAAGCATTGAAGTACTTTGTCAGCAATGAATAAGTGAATGAAAAGCTTTTTGCTCGCAAAGCTGGATTTAATAGCTCAGTGGTCTGCGTTCTATTTACGGCACTGTGCAAAAGTCTTATGCCACCATTAGATGCGTTGTTTTTCGCAATGATGCAATGGCCGTACGTGACACGCTGTTGACGACTGGACCCAAAAGCCTGGATTCGCTCCATAATACTGATCATTCACTGATCTTCATTCCAGTTTTTGTGAGCTTTAGCATATCTTGGGCGGTTTGAATTACCAGGCTGAAGTGGCACAAACCTGGAGCTTTGGACAGACAAATCTGATTTTTTCAAAACCAACCTAAACCCCTTTTATATTTGGCCTCAGGTCGTATACATGGCCCTGTGACCTGAATGCGAATGTTGAGATACGTGGTGGTAAGTTGAAAGTGCATCGAGTGGAGAGGACTACAGATATTATTATTATATTATATTGTTGTTGTATGGTATAATAGCTAGTAGATACTATTAATCACAAAAATGCCAGTTATGATCTCTAACCTTCTCGTTAACCTTCTTAGGGACCAATGGTGATGTTGATTTTTAGCACATTTTGGCAGACAGCTGCTCCGAAAGCTATTGGGAGACTTCCACTGTGCTCAAGTGTTTCCCCTGTAAAAGGCATACAAGTTACAAGTTCAAATGCACCGTTTGCTGAGCAAACAAGCGCAGAGACATCTTTGTTTCCGACCAAAATGAGGCGATAACCGAATTCAACAAGTTGCAAGTAAGAGAGGTTTTTAGTGGCGGAACTGCGAAGTGACAAAACTAATAAATATTTGGCGTGATGCCTCCATAAGGTACATGATACGGGTTTAAGGACATTTCTAAAATAATGGTGAAATGCTGCCACCAGAGTGGAAAAAAATTAATGGATATATGCAATGTTAAAAAAAAACAAGGATACAAACCAAAGAAATGGTCTTGGTCAAATTCCTTGCCTTGAAGTGTTGCCATTTTACACTTGCATTTACAGCATTTAGCAGACGCCCTTATCCAGAGCGACTTACAACATACAGTCTTACAATTCAAGCGATGGTGGGTTAAGGGCCTTGCTTAAGGACCCAACTGTGCCAGCTTGTCAGAGGTGGGATTTGAACCCTGGACCATCAGGTCCGGAGTCCAGTACCTTAGCCACTAAGCTACCACAGTCCCATTTTCAAGCAGGCACATGAACTGTTGAGACAAATGTCTGATATAGGTTACATTACAAATAATGAAAAAGTGTAAAGCCTTAGCCTTTTCATTCTGTTCGCATTATTCACAAAGTTCCATTTCCCAAAAACTAGTTTTCTGGCTGCTACCACTCCAAAACCATTCCTGATTTTCTGGACAGTAGATCGGTCAACTTGCCATCGTAATGAAACTGCCAGATGATGCGATTGTTAAAGGGGTGGGCACAATAATTATACCATTAGTAAATAAATGTTATTTCTCATCTTATGGTGGCCTTAGACTTTTGCACAGTACTGACATTAACCTTTGGTAGAAAAACGAACCAGTGCAGACCACCTGGCTTTTTGAGAGACCCGTGGTTGGCCTAAAGAAAATAACTTTTTTTTTCCGAGTCTACTTCTCTCTTGTCCCATTTTTTGCCTTTCTCTTCTCCTAAATGGTGCAGAGAGGCTTGAGACATCTTAGCAGGTGGACAAACCACGAGGCAGGACATCTGGAGCAGAGTAACCCTTGGCATTTGATTACAGAGCAAGGGTTCCTAACTAGACTGCAAGTGATAGATCAGATGAGACAACAGCACCTGGGGCCTGGGGATTTGAGCATTCAATAATAAACATGTGTGAGTACGCAAACCTGACCCCATTATGAACAACAGGCTCACGAATATTAGGCAGGCACATGGAGGTGACAGGTGCTGCACTGGGATTTTGGGCTCATCAGTTGGTCAAGGGGTCAGTTTAGTCTCTACAGTATGTGAACCTCTGGGTTCTCAATAAACAAGATCTGATTGGAGGGCAAGGCTGTAGAAATACGAATACTTTGAAAAAGGGTCTGATCTTCAGATTTGTAGAGCTAGGTGAAGCTGGAGGACGTACGAAAAGTTCTACAGAGACGGAAGCTCATTAATCTACAAAAATATGCACTTATAGTACTTTTGCTATTTTCCCTAGCAGTGAGCATCATTTAAAAAGAATGGAGAGCAAGCTACACAATGGTGAAAGACTTACAAAAAAAGCACTTACACGTAACAGGTAGGTTTTCTAATGTCTGTTCTGGAGGGAACTGTCCAGACTGCTGAACATCTTTAAACACTAACAAATCTACACTGGGAAGGCAATCATGGTCAACGGGGTCTGGACGGCCCAGAAAGGCCAACAAGAGAGAGGATCATTTGATCCACTGAGTAGCTTCCACAGTTCCCTTATCCACCATCCAGACACACGAGGCACCTTCAATACTCTATCCCGTCTTTGCCTCGGCCATTTCCAGGTGCCCAGCAGAAGGACATTTCTTGTCACAGTGCCCATTTTGTGACAGTCAGCCCCTGAATGAGAAACCTGAACTGCTATGGATTGAGACTGTATTGTCTTTAGCACCGAATGCAGGTTTTGATTGGGGTCCGATAAAGGTCGGGTTTTAGTATGGACGCCTCATGGTAAGTGCTTCAATCCTTCCTTTGTTTCATAACGACATGCTGCCCCAACTGCTGATGTGGCGATCTGTGGATATGACAGTAGGTCAGCCCTACTAGTGATCTGACGTACACTAACAACTCGACAATATGTGCAGGACGTTCTGCGACTACGTCTCACATCTCATGGCAAAGCTTCCAACTGGCATTTTGCACTATTGTAATGTTCACTTAAGCACAGCAAGGGTTTTTCCAGTCAAGGAATGTCTATGCCATTGGCATTGCAATGCCTCCTTGGCCTGCCCAGTCACCAGATTCATTGGCAATTGAGCATTTATGGGACGAGCTGGAACACCAAATGTGCTGAAAAGCATAAATAAGTGTGGAGAATCTACAGGCCCAGCTGTTGACAAGTGTGCCATAAAGGCAAATCAAGCAGCCTCTTAAGCGATCTCTCACCAAGAGGTACAGTGCCTAAAAGTAGCCTCGGGGAGCCTTTTTATAGAGCAGCGATGGAAACACTTTTACGCTTTTATTGCGCCAAAACTCAGTGTCTAATCATACCAGACCTGTCAACATTTACATATCCGCTGTAAAGTAACTGTTTGCCACGTATCAAGTATTGAATCGTCAAGCATCACCATAGTACCATACCTCAGCTCGCCTTTTCTTTCCTAAATTCTGTACTAAGCTCCCAAATTGCCTTAGCAAATCCAAAAGACCAAAACAGGTACAGGCTCATTCCATAGCCACGTACTATACTGGAGAAACTCATACATCTTTTGAAAATTAGATTTCATATTAACGTAAGACATGCATTACATTCTGTACTACAATAAGATACATTCTACTGAAACAAGAGGGCAACAAGGACGCTATGATGTTATCCCAGAGGACAGAATAGAGTGACAGGTGTCACGAGTCACATTCAAACTAGGTAGGGTCAGAAAACGTGTTAAACCGTCAACTGACAGGTTTAGCTGAGTCATCACGGTCCTGTCCTCCCCTTCTCTCAGAGATCAATAGAAAACTAAAGACGCCGGGTTCGTTTTGAATATAAATGCGCTCCGAGTGCAAGGGGTGTTACTTCTTCAAAGAACGAGGTAATTACCAGGGCGCACAGACGGGTCGCTCAAGCAGGCCGCGGAAGAAACTGGGTAAAGGTGCGAGACAGTGCCTTTACCTGTCAGGTGTCCAAAATTCATACTGGCGCCCCTATACAGAGCTAACCAGTCTAAACAAGGTGGCTACGTCTGCTGTCCGGCCTGCATTCTCGATCACATCTGTCCTTTACTCCTGGAATTCTGACACAATAAAAAACGCAGTTTGCAAGGAGGGTTGACGGCCAAGTCAGAAAGCTGTTTCAAACGGATATCTCGGTTCTGGTTGTGCAGAAAGCATTTTACCATGAGCACTCCTGATGCCAAATTGCTCAGGTTGAAAAATAATACAGTGCAGAGCATGTGGATACTTTAAGGCTTGGCTTAGTCAAGCATGTGGCACTTAGAGAGAGGAGAGGGAAGGTACAAATAGCAGGTGCTGGAATTGCAGACATCCTGGAAAGAAGAAAGGTGCACACTCACTCACACCGTTTACCTACAATAATGGCCTATGCGCTCGCTCGGTTTCTCAGAAATAACTTGCTACACCAAAGATAGGGTTTGCTACTAGATAATGTTGGTAAGAAATGGAAACTTGACTGTGTGTTTTGGTTATAAGGACGTTCCACTGAAGAGTAAAGCCTAATGTTCAACTTTGTTGATTTTTCCAGGTGAACTATAACTTATAACTTACAATAACTTTTATATATATTAAATATTTTTATATATATATTATATTATATTAAATATATTATTATTATTATAACTTATATTATAACTTATATAACCGAGTGCACGTTTCTTTGCATCTTAGCAATGCAGCAGAACAGTTAGCACAATTCGGTGCAAAAGTCTTAGGCCAATTTTGTTCGAATTGTTTTTCAGCAAAGCTATAATGACCACATATCTTGTTGACGACTGGACTATAATGCCCTTGTCCACTGATCTTCATTCCAACTCTATGGTCTTCATTGCCAGTTTTAGCAAATCTTTGCTTTTTCACCCTAATGTGCTTTCTTGGCTTCTACAATTCCAATAATGACCATTCTTGATCAAGCTTCTTCAGATTGTAGAAGGGTGAACTTGGAATCAAACTAAATATTTTCCACTGTAGCCTACAGAAACTGTTTTTTGATTATTCTCATTGATTTAATGCTGCAAACAAATTTCCTTTGTTTCATGTACTTACTGCTAATACAATGGAATATCTAATCTAAGACTTTTTGCACAGTACAGTACATGGATACCCCAGTTTCTCCATTTCCTACGCTCTCCTGAAACATCTGTTCATGTCAGAAATATATATATATATAAACATACACACACACTGCAAAGTCAAAAGCTACAGGAGAAACAAAAGGACACAAGACAAAATGACATTTCTGAATGGGTGAGGGGGCTTGTCTGAAACATGGCCACCATCCTAAAAGCTGACACACTGGATCAAGGGCAAGTTTTTTTTCCTCAATGGGAAGGTGGTCATGTAGCATATCAACGAAGAGCACAATTGTCTCAAAAATCGATTGCCGCAACCATATTTGTAATATCTCTTATGATTCAAAAGTTATCAGCACAAAGTTCAAAAGTGATGTCCCGGGAACGCAGCTGCCGTATCATAGCCCAGGAAGATTCACCAATTTTACACATTTACACATTTACACTGTTACATCCCTTAAAGCCAAATTCTAACAAACCGAAACTGTGGACGACAGGCCACTTAGTGATCGTCCAAAGAACCGCTACCGACCAAGAAGCCTCAACAATATTTTGGCAGACTTTTTAATCACCCTGTTAATACACTGCTCACAAAAATGAGGGAATATTACTAAACTTATCTGAAGAGGATCCCATAAGAACTGCTGGACAATCTGATCCTATCCATGTCCCATCACTGTCGGTGTGTTTTGGCACTCTTGGGTGACCATACACTCTACTGAACAGCCAATGTGGGGCACTCTCGTCCAGTTAAACATACTTTTGTTCACCCCATGAATATATCACTTCTTACTCAATAACCATAATTGAGTTTGCATTTCATTTGTGTAATCAAACAACTATCTTTGCCTTTTCATTTGCTGTTATGGTCATCTTGTTTAATTAAATCAAATCTAATGTTTCATATTCATTTTGAAATATCCCCTAACTATTATTATTAATTATCCCCTTAGGCTGCCAACAATAAAAGACCACTGCGCACTCTGTGAAGTTTTATCGCACAGCACAATGCCACAGATGTCAGACAGAGAGAGAAAGAGAATCATCACCTCACCAGAGGAAGTATATGAACTGGGAAGACTCAGTCAAGGTTTTATGAACTGAGCTTTTCTGGTTTGTAAAAGACCTCTGGGAAGGACATCAAGTTTGCCCGGATTTTAACTTGGCAGTCCTAGGGGTACCCCTACATCACAAATTGTTAAACTGGCACAGGGACGTCACAGGTTTTATTGTAAAACTTTTTTGTTTTTGTCATCTAAACAAACTGAAAAAAAAAATTCTGCTAAACCTTGGCTAGAAAACATGAAAAGTGAGTGAAAATATAGCTTAGGATTTTTGTGTTTTGGTCCACAGTACAGTACCTCTTTTAATGCGGAAAATAAATCAATTTATAAGTTATATTGGTGAGGTTGCGCTGCGGAAAAATGACACCAGACAGCAGCATAATCATTTGTTTTTTAATCATTGTAATTAGCAAATTGTAAACTCCACTACATGTAACTCCATTTCTATCCAGTAAAACAAATTTTCTCTAATTAGTGCACTAAATTACCAATATAAACATTTACATGATGAATAAATCCCATTTCTTTATTATTTATGTAATGATTTTTTGCAAGCCAACAAGTTTGTTTGTTTATTCTGCTTATTTAACGTCACTTTCTGCATCAGCGACACACATACTATCTAGAATAGTCACATATAACTAAACTCAAGTCAATGCCAGTTTAGAGTAATCGATTAACCTAATGCATGTCTTTGGACTATGGGAGGAACCCAGGGCACGGGGAGGACATGCAGCCTCCATGCAGAAAGGACCCAGGCCGCTCCACCCTGGGATTGAACCCGGGACCTTCTTGCTGTGAGGCAGCTGTGCTACC
>JAUZSU010015735.1:5000-10960 GCA_034780255.1 Parotocinclus maculicauda
CGCCGGTTAAGTCGGTGAGCGCTCGGCGGTTTTCCGGGCGTAATTGGTTCGGAGTCGATTGCCACCCACGGGGCGCGGCGCACCGACCGCCCACGCGTAAGCAAAGTTCCGATAAAGGCAGAGCAAAGTCGCCGTTTGGGATACGGAGCGCTAATCCATTCATAAATTATTCATATCATTATCACTACAACTCTCCGGGGAGATTGTTTCCATGGCAACCTCGACCTTCATCACGGCTGATCATGATGACGTCGGCGAGAAAGAGTCGTGTTCGGGATCCGACCAGTCTTAGTCTTATAGTCCCTTTAGACTTTTCTGTCCAGCGCTGCAATGCCGTCTCTGACCACAGAGGGCGTCGGAGGGCACTAATCAGAGTTCTGTAGGAACCTGTAGGTTCCTCTGAGTGTGTGTGTGTGTGTGTGTGTGTGAAAGAGGTTATTTTGAGAAGCAAAGAAAGCGAAAATGAAAAAGATATTTTGTTTTATGGAGAAAAAAAATCAAACAAACAAAAAAAAAACACCGTCATGCATCGTCTGGCAACCAATCACCATTCGATGTTATCTAGCCAAGTTAGCACGTGCACAGAGTGATGGCATGGGCTTTGTTAATAAGGACGAACACCTGGCACCTTCTGCAGTACACGGAGAAGGGGTTGGACAGCTGTGGACCAGATTTCTGCTAGTCATAACTCGAGTGGGTTCGATTTTTCTTGTGTTTTTGCTAACAGACTTACATTTCCAAACCCTTCCCAATAATGTTAGAAGGGTATAGAAGCTATATATAGCGCCAAAAAATATATATGGCTATAATAAATCAATGTTTTATAATAACAAAAAGTGTATGTAATATAATGAACTACAAGGTAAGTTAGATACGGTAATAAAATCTGAATATTACTGTATAGTTCTTTTTATGTGTATATATATGTGTGTAGGTGTGTGTGTGTGTGTGTATACGTTCTAGATCTAGGTTATACACTTTTTGTGCCGTATATGTCACTCTGTGCTGTCACATGCTCGCAGATTCTCTCACACTCGGCATGGATTCTGCAGTCACGTACGTCACACATGAGGTCAGGCAAGTGGAAAAAATGATTGTTGTCTCTCTGCTACACACACACACACACACTTACGCTGGTTGGACTATGATGTCGGATACTCACTACACTAAATGGAATAATGGTGTGTGTGTGTGTGTGTGTGTGTGATTCAGATTACAGCACTTGGCCCAGATTATGTTCCAGAGGCTTAAGTGACGCTTTAGGAAAAACAACAACAAGCATTTAAAAAAAATATATCCCGTCATGAGCAAAAGTTTTTAGCCCTGGTTGAACGAGGATTGATTTTCTAATGGAGGGCAACAGCACACACATTTAAAGCTAAAAATAACCCATTTCTCATAACACACTCCCGTTCCCTTCTGCTCAATCCGTTTCGGGATCCTATTCGAACCCTATTCGAAGTGGCGGGGCCACTTTAGAGACGGCAACAAACCGAGTGGAATGGCGGATAAAACTGGAGTAGCCCATCCAGGCCGGGACTTGGTATCTCGCCTCTAAAAAGGTGCCCCATGATGGGCAAGTGCATGTACAGAAAGACCAGGATATACGCCTAAAAACTGGGACGGGATGAAATGTAATACTCCCACCACTGCAGGGACCTGGGTTCGGGTCCTGGTAACACACAATTGGCTGTTTCCCGGGCAACCTTGTTCCTCCTGGTCCCATTTTGGGGAGGTTGTGCCACACAGGTGATGCAAGGGCGGCAATTACAGTGCCCTGTGACGGACTGGTGTCCCGTCCCGTTACCTCTCCAGGGATGGGCTACGTTGAACGAAAATGAGGGGTTAAAATGTGACAAAGTGCCCAAGCCCAAACTGTTTAGAGATGGTTTTGCAACCTTGTCCACCCTACAAGTGCGGAAATATAGATGTCCTGGTCGGGAGATTAGTGGGAGCCTCCAGTGTCCAGTTGAGTCAAATTCATCCCCCCTCAGGGAAAATTCGCCGGTGTCCTATCTTTCTCTCTGCGAGAGTGCACTGATGTTCACGGCTGGCTGAGCTGATATGTTCTGGCGTTTACTTTCGGAATGCGCTGAGAATACACATGGCGTAGAGCGGAGGCCCCGAGAGCATACGATACACAATCAGAGCGAATTCACGTGAACACTAAAAAAAAAAAAAAAAGATTACGTCCACGCCAGTGTCAAGAGCTCATGTCCAAACACGAACCCCCAGATGGGATTTCATATCCGAGTCCGGGCACGTCTCCTTCTTAGAGCGTCTCAATAATTATGTACTGTTATCAGGCCACGTCGCCTTTTATTAGCGTCCTTAAAAATGAATGACACCAAGCTGAATGCACTCATGAATTCGGACCTTCTAGCCCAAGATTATCCATGTTTTAAGTTGCTCCTCCGACCGGCCTGTCCTCCCTCAGTTGCTCCTCCGACTGGCCTGTCCTGCCTTATTTGCTCCCCTGTCTGACCTGGCCTGTCCGCCCTTGCAGACTGCTACGCAGAGCAGTTGTAAAAGTGGGAAGAATCAGGCAGATCACCAGACATCAAATTCCTTTTAAGTTGGGGAGCGGGAGGTTATCAATCCTAGAAGTAGAGCCGCGAAGCTGGAGCAGTTCTCCACTTCAGCAGTCGTGCTCCAATTTAACGATGCGAACCCCCGAAACCCCTTTGGACAGAGGATCAAAAAAGTATGGGACCCTTGTGGCGGGTGGGCTACAACGGCGCACTATCACAGCAGGCTGCATTCCCTGGAAAGCGACGTGACCCTTCAAAATTGCAAATAAATACAAATTAATTTAGACTTGTACATAAGCTCAGTCATGGCCCTCAAACCTGGCCGGATTGGAACAAAGTTACTTTGGGTTCTGGAGATCTTCTGTCCAGGACTTTCGGTGATACCACCAACTTTTTTTGGAATGTCTTGCAGGTCTGAAATCCTGTCCTTTCTCCTAACGTTCTTATGTTTACTAATTATGCCCGTCCTACCGAGATGCCCAAGGTTTCCATGTGACAAAACACACACACACACACACACACACACACACACACACACTGAGAATGCCCTGCTTCCATTTCCAGCAGCCCCTCCTACCAAGTACAGAAGCAATTTCTGCTACCACCTGGGATGTTACCCGGCACTGAAGATGGTAATTGTAGTTCAATTATAGACTCTGTGTGTGTGTGTGTGTGTGTGTGTGTGTGTGTGTGTGTGTGAGATGCACTCATGCACATTTGTGTTAGATTTTGTTCAACATTGTGTTGAACGTTCACATGTGGTGATGACGCCGATAGAAGACACTGCTCTATCTTTCTCTCTTTACACACACACACACACACACACACACACACACACACACACCATTCCGACAGACATCTGGCGCTCTTTTTTTACCCATAATCCCCTACCGGCCTCACTCCTCTCGAGTAGGTTTGAAAGTAAATCCAACGCAGCTTTAGAGAAAGGGCTAACGATCGGAACGAAGCAACGAACCACAAATAGCCTCCTTATTTTCGGAGTTTACGAATAATGAGGTGTAGCCACGCCCCCGAATCCGCTGCATCCTGATCTGGGCTCCCAGATTCCTTTTACGCTGAACGGTGGTTATGTAAGAATGGACGATAAACGGAGGAAACAAGAAACAAGAACGGACCCAGGGTTAACCCTTGAGGAACGCCGCTACGAAATCGAACAAACCTGAGAAATTAAGGCGTATGTAACGAGCAAGTGGTGGAGTTAGCAATAATAACGTAAAGACACATCCCCATACATCAACCCACACCCCCCCTCCGGGCGCATTGCACGTGTAAAACTGAAGGGGGCGTACAAAAAAAATTAGACGGAAAAACAAATTACTACTTAGTTAAATCTAAACAGCCGCATGTCCTCGTAGCTGTACGTACGCAATGCATTTTGGGGGCGTGGCTTTATTTTGCTGTTCCATTATTCGTAGTACTACTACCAAGTCGTTGCTCTTAAATGTGGGAAGAGTTCGTAACGGCGTCCCTCAAGGGTTAACCCTGGGTACGCTCTTTATTTCTTTTTTCCTCACTTTACCGCTGATTCAAACCACTAGGGGGCGTGGCCTGACTTTATTCTTCGTAACTCTGGCACCAAGAACAATATTTGTTGTTCGTTGTGCGTTTCAGATCGTTAAATACGCCGTTACTTAGTCGTCGTTCTAAAATTTTGTTGGATTTCCTAACGGCGTCCCCCAAGGGTTAACCCTGGGTCCGTTCCTTTTCTTTTTTCTTCTGTTTATCTCCAGATTCGAACCACTAGGGGGCGTGGCCTTACTTTATTCCACGTAACTCTGGCACCAAGAACGATATTTGTTGTTCGTTGTGCGTTTCCGATCGTTAAATACGACGTTTCTTAGTTTCTCAAGGGTTAACCCTGGGTCCGTTCCTTTTCTTTTTTCTTCTGTTTATCCCCAGATTCAAGGCACTAGGGGGCGTGGCCTTAGTTTATTCTTGGTAACTCTGGCACCAAGAACGATATTTGTTGTTTGTTGTGCGTTTCAGATCGTTAAATACGCCGTTTCTTAGTCGTCGTTCTAAAATTTTGTCGTATTTCCTAACGGCGTCCCCCAAGGGTTAACCCTGGGTCCGTTCCTTTTCTTTTTTCTTCTGTTTATCCCCAGATTCGAACCATTTGGGGGCGTGGCCTTACGTTTATCCTCTTAAAATGAAACGTACTAACCAAGACGCGCGCGCACACGCCCCCACGTAACACCCAGCAGTTCCCGGTTGGACCACCAGGGGGCGCTAAGAGTACAGAACGAGCTTTAGATATTAATCAAGGCTGTAACAGGGCACAAGCTGTTCATGGCAAACAAGTCCAATCTGTGTGTGTGTGTGTGTGTGTGTGTGTGTGTGTGTCACTCACTAGATTTGCCCTGTTTGGGTCTCTGCAGCAGCCTCTGCACCGTGAGCAGGTCCTCGGTCTTCACCGCCTGCAAGAGTTCCTGATCTTTCCCCATAATCACACACGCTCACACACACACACACACACGCTCGCGAGGACACACACTCGCGGCTCTCAGCGTCCTCTACATCCGCGGCATCGTACGTCCTCCTCCCTCGAGCAGCCACCTCCACCGCGCCGCTCCATCCCCCTCCTCCATCGGCGATATGGATCCCGGTTTGTGCGCCGCTCTTCTCCCGCCCTGCTCGCGCCTTTACTGCAAACGCCACGGAGGAACGAGGCGCAGATCCGAGATGTTTTCACGCGCTGTGTGTGTGTGTGTGTGTGTGTGTGTGTGTGTGTGTGTGCCGTTACGTAAGCATCCGGGCAGATGTGAGCGCTGTGGAGAGAGGTTGTAATCCCGCGCGCGTCTGCGCGTGTGTGCGTGTGCGGGCGCGTGCGCGTGCTGGTGGATAGTAACGTGCGTGTTTTTGTCTCCTTGAGGGGACCCACATGCTGTGATCCATCCCTGAAGATCAGAAACGTCTGTGTGAGCCCATGTGGACGTGGGGAGAACATGCCAAACCACACCTGCTCACTTCCTGTCCGGTTTAAACAAGTCTTAAAATGTGGCAGGTAGAAGAAATGTAGATTTGTGTCCCAATATTTATAGCTTTTTTACATTTGTGTCCCAATATTTATAGCTTTTTTACATTTGTGTCCCAATATTTTTGGCTTTTTTACATTTGTGTCCCAATATTTATAGCTTTTTTACATTTGTGTCCCAATATTTTTGGCTTTTTTAGGGTTGTGTCCCAATATTTTTGGCTTTTTTAAGGTTGTGTCCCAATATTTATAGCTTTTTTAGGTTTGTGTCCCAATATTTTTGGCTTTTTTAGGGTTGTGTCCCAATATTTTTGGCTTTTTTAGGGTTGTGTCCCAATATTTTTGGCTTTTTTAGGGTTGTGTCCCAATATTTTTGGCTTTTTTAGGGTTGTGTCCCAATATTTTTGGCTTTTTTAGGGTTGTGTCCCAATATT
>JAUZSU010015746.1:0-10960 GCA_034780255.1 Parotocinclus maculicauda
GGTACTTTAGTATTTGGTCCGAATAAGCGGCTGGTCCCATTAACCGGTGGTCCAATTAACCGGAATCGACTGTATATGCAAACATTTATATACAGTGGCATTCAGATTTACAGAAATGCACTCACTGGTCACTTTATTAGGTACACCCGTTCAACTGATTATTAACTTAAATATTAGCCAATCACCCAGCAGTAACACGATGCATTTAGGTATGTAGACATGGTCAAGGCGACCTGCTGAAGTTCAAACTGTGCTTCAGAATGGGTGAGAAGGAAGATTTAAGTGACTTTTAAGTGGCAAGGTTGTTGGTGCTAGACGGGCTGGTCTGAGTGTTTCAAAACTGCTGATCTACAAAGTCCAAGCAAAGTGTACCTAATAAAGTGTGTGTGTGTGTTTTTTCTGAGCTTCTTGCAGAGGTTATGTTGAAACATTGTCCAGGGTCCAGGGTTCAAATCCCACCTCTGCCACAGTTGGGTCCCTGAGCAAGGCCCTTAACCTACAATTGCTTGGATTTTAAGACTGTATTCATTGTAACGTTCTGGATAAGGGTGTCTGCTAAATGACATAAATGTGAATGTGTATCTACCCCATATCTGCACTACCTGGGCGTGCACAATTTGTCAGGGACACCACAGGACCACCGCCAGCACCACATATGTGAGGGGCTCCGGCAAATACATGCTATTCTCGCATTATGAACTTAATGCTTTATCTAAAAACCAAAGACTGATTTATTCAGCATGCACAACTTTACCATATTTAGATAGATGACGTCAAAAGGCGATTTTTTTTGGAGGTCTCGCTTTTGAAAGAGTATTGATTTATTTCCCTTCAACTGGCCTGCTCTGCCGAGAAGCACCTGCTTTTGCCAGAGCCCCTCACATATTGTTTGCGTGGGTGTACGTGGTATCATCTGGCCACTAATTTAATGACTACAGTT
Organism: Parotocinclus maculicauda; assembly: GCA_034780255.1. Lineage (NCBI taxonomy): Eukaryota > Metazoa > Chordata > Actinopteri > Siluriformes > Loricariidae > Parotocinclus > Parotocinclus maculicauda. The sequence continues at coordinate 941 of JAUZSU010015746.1, forward strand.
AAAATCAAAGATTATTTTTAAACATATCACATTTAAAAGTCAGGAATTGGGTTTTCATTGGATTTTAAGCTTCTGCTTTGAAGGTTATACGGAAGCCTGGCAGAAATGTATTATTATTATTATGATTATTAACAATAATAATATTCGATATATACCAATATTTTAGTTGCATAGGTTTTTGTGTAAGAAGGCGACCGGCACCAAGGCTGGTTGTGATTGATATTTAATGGGACAGAAAACAGCTGTAGGAGCAGAGCTGGGTGAATAAGTTACCTCTAGTGATTTGTCTATATATTTGTGTTTTGTTAAGCCAAAACAAACTTTTTATTCTATTTTCCTTTAATCAAATTGTTGGCCGAATTATGAGCACCGGTCACATATGGTATTTCTTAAGAATAAAAGACTGACGTGCGCCACTTTGTAGGACACTTTGTAGTTCCTCTATAACCCTCAACTTCAAACTCATGTTTATTGGAGCAAATGACTTTATGCCATTGCCACAACACTTTTGCCAGTACCAGGTATATTAAATGCATTACCTGCTTAATCCTAAGAAAGCTGGTGCCTAGCCGGCAGCACAGGGTGCAAATCCACCTTAGAGCACATACAGAAACACCAAGTAACCTAACATGCATATCTTGGAATGTAAACACACAGTAGGACATTCAAACTCCACACAGATAAGACCCCAAGGAGCTACCCTGCTAACCACCTCACCACCGTGCCGCCCCAATCCCAGGTTGTGAATGTGTTTATCATTTTGTTAAGTAAATACATTAAAAGTATTATTTCAGTCAGAAATGTGTCACTACCATAGCTCTACATTCACAGCGCAGTTTGTGTAGTTTGCTTCATCCTTTTCCAGCTCTTCATCACTGTCAGTTTCTAACCACAGGACTCTTAAGTGGAGGACAATCTCTCAACCCAGCAATGATGTGGAGAGATCTAAAACCCACAATAAACTCGTGCTAGGGGCCACACACACTACCAATGTTACTGCTATCATTTGACCTGTTTGTTTAACCGTATATGGATGATTCTTCAATTGTGGATTCTTTCTACCATCTTAACCTTGCATCCATTCTTTCTCTTTTCCTAGATGTAATCAACATAATTATTAGTGTTTTCGAAAACTGTAGGAACATACAAAGTAGATCCGTGCAAAGTATTTAAAGTTAAACTCAAAAACGCCTGGCAGAAAGATAGTACTGGCATTGCGATGCAATGTCACCATCTGCTGGATGTGATATGATTCAATAACTGTCCAGAGAGCTGAAGTGGTGTAAAACCATACTACTCTTTCATAAAACACTGGGAAGATGTAAAGAATCAGCTGATGTAAACACTCAATTCGCTTTCGGTGACAAACAAATAAAGTTATATTCTACAGAAGCTGATTTTGATAGTGAAATCAAAAATTACAGCAAAGACACACAAACTTAAAAAAAAGCTCTAAGAATTTAACAGACTTTACAACCTTTACAGAAACGTCTCGTATTGCATATATTTTGTTTATTATAGGAAGAGGTTAATTAATTAGAAAAAATTTGCTTTTTATTATCATTATTAAGTAAAATGAAAAAAAAAAATCTAAAACAAATCAGTATCTGGCAGCACCACCTCTGCAGTTGTTGAGTTCTTAAAGCATTGTAACAGTAAAATGAGTGTCAGAATGCATCATTTGCTGGGTATTCGGTGGCTTAAACTTGTACTTTTCATTTTCAATCACTAAATTACTGCTAATTAGTAATTCATTTTGGCCAACTGTAGGTTAATGGAACAGGTTAATGTAGGTTAATGCAATATGATCCATCCGTAGTTTATAATCACATCACTAAAAGCTCTACCTCAATTAGTCTATCACTGCATTTTAATTAGTTTCAAGTAGCACTGCTGCTCTCTGTTGCACCTTATATAGTATTTATCTTATTTCATTTTTATTTTACTTTGTACTTAGAGATTAATTTTGTATTTACTATCTTATTGTTTCATGTGCACCTTAATGCCGAAACACATCCTGTTCACTGACAATGGCAATAAAGTCGAATTCTGATTCTGAAGTGTTAACCATAAATGTTTGACACCCTGAAGAACATGGGGGTATAAGGCTGTATCTCAAATGGTGCCCTTATTACTATTTTACATTTTAAATACTACACGGTGTGACTATTAGGCTATGTCTGGAACATTACCGTCATCTTGACCAGATCTTCACCATATTGGATCAAGGACAATTTTTTTCCAATGGAAAGGTGGTCATGTAGGATATCAAAGAAGACCAGAATTGTCTCAGAAATCGATTGCTGTAATCCTGCGGTTCAAACGTTATCAACACAGTAATTTCTATAATTTCACAAGTTCATCACAGGTAACTGAAAAAGGAATTGATGACTCTGATGTCCGGGGAAAGCAGTTGCCATATCATAATGACCGACACAAAAAACCCACCAATTTCACACAGCACTGTTGACAACAAGTCAAGGAGTGATCGTCCGAAGACCGCTACTGACAAAGAAACCTCAACAATGGTATTGGCAGCTTTTCCACAATGCAGCATGTGACACGTCTTATAACTTTTGACTCACAGTGTGTATATATAATTATCTTAACGACACCCCTTTTCTATGGCTACACGAATGCAAAAGTAACACCCAAAATGTTAAAGCTCCTGTACTCTTATACTTAAAAATAAAAGACATTAACACAGTGCAAAATACTTAAGACAAAACGTTTCACCTATTTTATTGGATTTTAAGCAAAGGTAACATCATATAGAGCAGCATACACAGTTCTAAGTCGTTCTGCAGTTATACAGGAACAATTCAAAAACATTTAAAAAACGAGAATAGATTTTTATTAACTATCAAAACGTTCCCTGATTCGTTCTCTCGGTACCTATGTGAATATTTTCTTTCAAACTCGATTACAATTGTAAACTGTAAAATCAGCAATCAGGAATAGTTACACTGCATTAATTCACCTGAAATACTGCAAATTGATATAAGCTATAATTAAGGATGTTAACGTTTCTGGAATGAGAAATCACTAATCGCTATGAAGTACACATGTAGGCAATAAAAAGCGACCAAATTTTGTATGTATAGCACAGCTTTAACAGGATCTCCGACCTTTTTTGTAACTTAAGAGCATTAGAATAGTAATGCATTATCACTTGTCAGTCCCTGTAATTAGCAATCAGTAATGGAATGAGACACAAAAACATATCGCATCAATTCAAGAGGCAAAAAAATGCAAAAATAGAAAAGAATAAGAAAAAAAAAAAAAAAGTGTCCAGTTCGACCATTAGGTGCCATGAAAAGGCCATCTCCATCTGGGGTGGACATGTACTCATGGCTCTAGACTGCCTAATCTCACCCAGAGCAGTTTCTTAAAGCTTCTCACTGTTAGAAAGAAAAAAAAAATTTCCACCACAGTACTCATTACTAATAAAATCAAAATAAAGATGAACACGACAATACTGTTTATTAGCAGTTTTCAATGATGCCTCTCAAATTGCACAATTTTACACAGCTCCTTAAATTCAAGAGCTCTTTCAGAATTACCTGTCCAAGTGTGCGAGAACCTCTTGGAGCTTGAGCAGCAGAGCGCGGTGCTCAAGTGGACTGCTTTCTAAAGTGTTGCTCAGACGGCTCAGGTAAGCGTCGAGTGTCCCAACCGAGGGGGTTTCGCCCGTACCTGGAAACAAGAGCCTGACATTTAGGTTTTTGTTCTTAAATCTGGACGGGAAAAATCTCTTCACGATAGCACAGCGACAATTTACTCGCCCACCACAGGGGCCTGGGTTTGAATCTTCAGACACAATGAGTCATGAACAAGCAAGGGGAGGTCGAGAGTGATAGCTCAGCACTGCAACGGCAACCCCTGCTGAATTTGTTTTGAGAAGAGGCTCATGTTTTGGCCTGATCAGAGTGCACGAACCAAATACCGTAGATCCGTAAACACAAAGTAACTGGGAATTTTAACTACTTAACTGCTTGAAACCTTTTTACCACAAAGTGGAACAGCAATGATTTAGCAGTTTGGGTTTGCCCCCTTTTCATTAGGAGTGCAAATATAAAACCTATAATGGCCCTACACCTTACTCTAAACAGAACTAACCACAATAACCCATATAATCTAGAATAAGTGGGGCATTTGTTGCATTTTTTGAACACCAGGGTGCAATCATACATAATGCTCCCCCACGCACAAAAAAATTGCGTTAACTTGTTTCTTGTTTTACACAAAGAAACATTTCTGTTCTGCAGAAATACTGTGGTGGCCTAGTGATTAAGGTACTGGACTATGGACCAGAAGGTCCAGGGTTCAAATCCCACCTCTGCCACAGTTGGGTCCATGAGCAAGGCCCTTAACCCATAATTACTTGGATCTCTGCTTTCGTCATGGATATAGCCTTACATTATGTTAATAAAACAAAATAAAAGTCACCCTTGTACATCTTAGGAAAAGGTCAATGTGACGTCTTCACTATTTATGACACGTGCAGGTTGTCAGTGCCGTTCATTATGGTGTTTATAGTATATCTTGTGTCTCGTGAACTACACTCCTGATAAGATAGGCACAAATAGAGTGTCACTCACCGCTTAAGGCGCTCTAGCTTGTGGACGCCTGGCCCAGTTATGTGAGGGGAGGCGGGATATCAATCTCCAGGGTTTCTAAAATGCATTTTTTAAGCAATGTTGCTTGCGCTCTTGTTAAAACTTGTCGGTTTCATTTCTGCTTCACATAGAACTGGTGCATGGTGAACCGTGGCCTGCCTGCTTGGAAAGTTTACACCTTCTTAACGTCTCGGATGGTTTGCTCTCACAAGCGTGTGCATTTTTACAAGAGGAAAAAAAAACAACAACGATCCCACAGGTTTAACCTTTACACGCTGTCAGTTTGTGGAGCGAAATGTCAAATAACAACAAACTGCACACTGTTATTGAGCTAAAGGCGTCAAGCTAACTTTCTCACTAGCTTTGAATCCTGTAATGAATCATTAGCAGCCGTGTTTCTCCTCATTCCCTCATTACATTTTGATTCTGGTACAGAAAGTTTCGTTACTGAATCCTGAACAACATTTGGCTGGTGCCGTGCTTCTTACAAGTGCAGATATAATGACAATGAGAACATTTTAACACTCAGTAGGGTCCCTACTCCCCCACTAGGATCCGTACTCTTTCACTAGGGTCCCTACACCCTCCTTAATACCTCTTTATTGGCCCTATGCCCTCAGTACTGCCCCTACTCCTTTACTAGGGTCCCTACTCCCCCACTAGTGTCGCTATTTCCTCACCAGGATCCCTGCACACTGACTAGGGTCACTACATCCTTGCAAGTGTCCCTAATACATCTGTATTGTCCCTATTCCCTCAGTAGTGTCCCTACTCTTTCACTGAGGTCCCATACTCCCTCACTAGGATCTGTACACTTGGGTCCCTGCACACTCACTAGGGTCCCTACACCCTCCTTAATACCTCATTATTACCCCTAACCCCTTATTAGTGTCCCTTCTCCTTCATTAGGGTCCCTACTTCCTCTCTGGGACCCCTAGTCCCGCACTAGTGTCCCTAATGCTTCTCTATGATCCCTACTTTCCCATTATTATCCCTACTCCCTCACTGGGATCCCTACTCCCTTACTAGGGTCCCTACTCCCTCATTATTACCCCAAATCCCTCATTAGTGTCCCTTCTCTTTCATTAGGGTCCCTACTCCCTCATTATTACCCCTAATTCCTCATTAGTGTCCCTTCTCTTTCTTTAGCGTCCCTACTCCCTGTCTTAGGACTAGTGTCCCTAATGCTTCACTACGATCCCTACTTCCACATTATTATTTCTACTCCCTCACTGGGGTCCCTACTCCCTAACTGGGGTCCCTACTCCCTCACTGGGGTCCCTGCTTTCTCACTGGGGTCCCTACTCCCTCACTGGGGTCCCTACTCCCTCATTATTACCCCTAATCCCTCATTAGTGTCCCTTCTCTTTCATTAAGGTCCCTACTTCCTCACTTAGGACTAGTGTCCCTAATGCTTTACTACGATTCCTGCTTCCCCATTATTATTCCTACTCCCTCACTGGGGTCCCTGCTTCCTCACTGGGGTCCCTACTCTCTCACTGGGGTCCCTACTCCCTCACTGGGGTCCCTACTCCCTCACTGGGGTCCCTACTCTCTCACTGGGGTCCCTACTCCCTGGATCTTTCCTCTACAGTTCAGGAACCACGTGTTGCTCACAGGACATGAGTTGTGGGTCCATTTCTATTCGATAAGTCCCCACGAAAGATGTTGGAGAACTGCAGATCCAGATCACAAAACATGGGATCTTATAGATCATACTACAGACGTTAAGCGACTCGTACCTGTATAGGCTGGACTTGTTTATTTTTGTTATAAGTTATCAGAGACACAGAGTGCTTAAGTAGCAGGCCAAAGCTGGTCTGGCAGGCTCATGTCACACATTCCTGAATCCGCAACGCTTTTATTTACCCTTCATGTCCTCCGCTTCATTTCTGCCACATCACTCATTCGGAATTGATCGATGGGTTTTCGAATCGGCAGCGTTTTCGCCGAGCGTCATAATTACCTAACAAACGGGCGTAGCATATGGAAGCTGGAGACTCGGTTGACAGTCCCTGGCTACGTTTATCGTCCTTGGTGATTTATGACCTCGTTAGGGTGCCTTAAACAGAAAGTTGGAATGCGTGTTGCAGCCTGTTCGAAGTTGCCACTTTTTTAACGTGCAGAGCCACCCTGTGGAAAGAAAACGCAGCGACATGAAGGCATAACGTGTACAAGCGTACAAGAATACTTACGGATGTGTGTAAATATGTCTACCTTACCTTTAGTTTTGGCTTAACATGACCTTTTTCAAACCTATCCATGTATTTATTGTGTGTTCGTGATCTGCTGAAAGCCAAAACTAAAATACTATAAGCTAGCTATCCTTCTCGGGATAACTCTTTGCTTTAGTGATTCTCATACTTTAATGACAGATCATTTAAATCTGAAATAGGCCAATATTTAGCTTTAGACCGCTGGCTGGTAACAAGGTGGCGGTAAATAAGATGTCGTTTTCGTCGTTATCTTAAATCAGCATGAATGGCAGCTGATGAGAGATGTTAATGAAGATAAATTTAATCAGTCAGCAGGATTTTCCAGCACTAATTTCAGTTCATTGACACCTGTTACATCAGTAAATTATTTAATGTAGGTCAGATGCTTTGGACTAAGGCTTGCTTTGGGTCGATACGACGTGATTCCATGACCATGTGATCAGTGTTTGTTCAAATAAACGACCGAGGTCTTCTTAATAATAATAACAAATTACAACAGGAGGTAATAATCTCTTTTAACTCGGCTGAACAACGTAGAGAAATGAGCAGAGGCAGAAGTGCATCTTCTGTGTGTGTGTGTGTGTGTGTGTGTGTAACACTGTGTGCTCGTGTTTTAACTTGGTTGATGTGTTTAGAGCCTTATTTTGTATAAGTTACTTATGTTTAAGAGTACCAAGCTGTAATGGTGTTTTTAAGTCTATATACATGTCTGTCCTATTGTAAGTAGTACTCATTTTGTCCCGCACTACCTGTACATTCTCTCTAAATTACTACTCTACTACTTCAGTCAATCGTCTTGATCAAGTCTACATGCCTAAATGTACCAAGTTTGCTGCCGTGCGATTGGCTGATTAGATATTTGTGTTAATAAGATGTCGAACAGGTTGTGTTAACTTGTAAACTCTTACGTGTTTGAGGTTTTCTGTAAAGATCATCAGAAATCAGCTGTTTTTAAACAGTTTTTTTGGGTTTGTTGTTGTTGTTGTTGTCTTTCGGGGGCTTCTGTTTGTACCTGAAGGTATTTCAGTGTCACATAATATAGTTTTGCAGACATGCAGATCCACAAACCATTTTTCCACCCCTGAATAAGGCGGCACTTCCAGGAGCTATTGCTTTCCATCCAGCTCCATCAGCACTTTAGAAGATTAAGTTCTTCCATCTCTTATCGCCGTCAGCTCCGTGCAGTGTCGCACCCGGTCCTGTCCCCTTTCTCCACGCCTGCTTCACCTCGCTGTCTCCTTACGGCCTTAATTCGGCCTTTTTCCACCAGAGCCTATCTGCTTGTTTCACGTTTCTCTTCTCCAGCCGCTCGATTCAACACGCGATCTGAGCAGAAGGGCCTCGCCGTCATTGAGCCTTATCTACCATCTCAATGTTGTCGCTTCCAGCCCCATCCAGCCAGAGCCAGAGCTGTACCGTGCCAGGCTGAAGAGGAAAAAAAAGGAAAGATTCGTATAAGAGGTCCACGCTTACATCAGTTGACCCGAACCCTCCGGAAACGCGCCTCTGTGTACGATATTATCCGAGCGTCCCGATGTTAATCCGTTATCAATAGCATGTCCGCCCATGCAGAGGTGACTGATTCATTCGTTTAGGGACAGTTGTGATTATCAGGCTCAGTTCGTCTTTATCTGGAATTAAGATCAGTGGTTTATCAGCAGATTACATGCAGCACAGGGCCGAAATACTCAGGCGCCACACCGTTCGGACACGCTTATGAACCAGATCTTGACGTGATTCAATTAATCGGATCGTTCCCGAGCAGTAATCAGATCTGAATTGTGCATAAGGTCCGGGCTGCTTTTGGACCTCTGGGATCCTGCTGCTAAGGTCAGGCGTGCTTTGTTAATTATTACAGGACGCATTCATCGCCCGTCCCTGCCCTCTTCCGCCTCAATTAGCTTTATTAACAAAATAGTGAGTGTACAGAAATGTGTGGCCATGCTAGCTTAGGCACCAGGGTTCAAAATGAACCGAATTCTTACACCGTTATGAATTAACATTGCATTATAGGTAATGGATTTGTTTATGAATATAAAGGGCAGGGTCCTAAATGAGGTTATTCCATGTCCCACCAGGTAAATAAAGCAATTAGGTAAAGAATTTGGGTTATGTTTTGGTACCTTGTATGTCCCTGTTTGTGTCTATAGTGTTATTTTCTTAAACTTTTATTATTGGGAAACCTTTCAAGAGCCAAAGTGAATAATTACTGACTTGACTGTAATTCTAATATATAAAAATAACTCGATAAAAATAAAGAGATCGTTGTTTTCGCGTAGGCTAAAAACAATAATGGAACGAGTGTCGTTTGGTTCGCTTGCTAAGAGTCGATTCGTCAAGTCCCGTTATTGAGAATCAAGACTTTTAGGAATCGATTCTTCAAATCGCGGTATTAAGAAATAGGAGTTTAGGAATCGACTCCTCGAAATCAGAGTGAAATTCGCCTCAAACTTATTAACGGCGGACATTTAACTTATTTCTGACAAACACCCACCTCAATACGTCATAAATATGTTATAGTTTCGCTAAAACATAAAACTAAGGTCAAATCGTTTCCATTAATCAGCTTTCGACGACGATCATGAACCTTAATGAATCGGCTCCTTCGAGCCATACATTAGCGTCGCCATTTCAAATAACAAACTCATTCAGCGTGTTTATTTTGTCCTTAAAGTTCAGCAGGTGGATAAAAGATGGTGCTATTAAAGTTATCATGCTGGAACATTTAAATACACATTTATGTGTGCAGATCAGTTTGGGATCTGGACGGCTGATCCCAGTACAGTGCTGAAACCTTTCCTAATAATGAGGTGAGTTACGTTTCATTTTACGGTCCGATTTAAGTTTACCTGCTGTAAACTGTCAGTGTTTTATTTCTTTAATTCACTAAAACTCTGAAACTGCTGTATTAGGATCTCCAGCTTCCCGCACATGCTGAATGTTTGGTAATAAATCCCCTGCTGAAAAAAACAAGCATTGACCAGCATCAGATCCATGCTGGTTTAAGCTGGTTTTGCTGGTTGAACAGCATAACCTCGCTGGCAAAGCTGGTTGCCCAGTATGATCTTGCTGGTTTTGTTGTTCAACCAGCATATGCTAGTCACCAGGATACCCAGAAAAGAACAGCATGTGCTGGTCACAACCATCCAAGCATGTGCTGGTCACCAGCATTCCCAGCAGGGACC
>JAUZSU010015757.1:0-10960 GCA_034780255.1 Parotocinclus maculicauda
GCTCTCACTGATCATTCCGTAACGATGACCTGGGACGGCGGCGAGGCAAACGGGAAGCCGCGGTGAGTCTCCTAACACTATATAAATCAACTTGAATTGAATTGAATTGTTGTACTTCTGAGTTTTAAAATGGTTTCTATACCATGACTGAATGTAGTAAACACCAGTTAAGTATAGCGCCCAAATGCTTTTGTCACATTTTTTTGTTTGCACTTTTCAAAATGTAAAAATCTACATTTTAATTTACTTATTCCATTCTCAGATATTCACGTAGCCTTTTGGCCAAGTTAAAATGACTTCCTGTTTGTAACACTATAAAGGGTGTAAAAGCCATTGTATAATTTTAGATTTAATTCTATTCTACTTCATCTTTTGGACTCTAAAAACTTAATAAGATAGCATCACATTCTGCACAAGCTCGAGGAGTCGATGAGCTTAAGTGCATGCTGTAATTTCAGTAAAAGGGGAAATGTACCAAATACAAAAGTCTTCATATTTATCAAAATATTTTATTTAAAAGATTCAACTTTTCACTCAGTATAATGCTTTTTACATGGTTTGAAATTAATATCAGAAATGTATTGTTGCTCTAAAGGCGCTGGTGGAAAGGCAACAGTAACTCAAATAACCATTCCTTACAACCAAGGTATGCAGAAGATCATCTCTAAAAGCACAACATATTGAAGCTTGAAGGAGACAAGTGACAGCAGCATAAGACATTTACGTTTACATTTTTAGCATTTAGCAGACGCCCTTATCCAGAGCGACTTACAACTCTTACAGTCTTACAATTCAATCAATGGTGGGTTAAGGGTCTTGCTTAAGGACCCAACTGTGGCAGCTTGGCAGAGGTGGGATCTGAACCCTGGACCATCAGGTTCAGAGTCCAGTACCTTAACCACTAGGCTACCACAGTCCCACACCGGCCACTCCTGTCAGCTAAGAACAGGGAACCGAGGCTACAATTCATACAGGCTAACTGAAGGCTGGAAAAAAATTTGCCTCTGATAAGTCTTGGTCTTGGGACAAATCTTTCATTTTTATGTTAATATGGCAAACTGAACTAAGCCAAGCACAACTTTGGTCCATAAAGATGGGATGGCCAGTCAGTTAAAAATAGTAAAAGTTATGACAGTTTAATGGCAAAACCATCAAGATGATCCTGGCTCTTATGAAGACCACATGCTGTCTCTGCAGATGACAAGAATACTAGAGTAAATCTAATAACATTAATAGGTGAATAAAATGGCTAAAATAAAAAAAAGACTTTGCCAATCTTTTATTGTAAATCACTCATTATTCTCAGATGCATCTGTAAATATGCCTTATATTTTTTAGATTCTTTTTTTAAATCAAGCCTAGCAGCAAGTGAAGGATATGTAGAACTCCTCATTGGCTGGGACATTAATAAGGTCATTTTATCCACATGATGCCAGGAACTCAGTGTGGTAGCTGCGTAATGAGGTATCATGGGGTCTCTTTATCTCTCTTTCCTGTGCCATTGTACAGATTAAAACATGGCAACACAGTGTCTTTAAGAAGAGACTCAATGGTTATTAAAAGACATCAACAGACCCAATGCTCTTGTAGTGAAAAAAGTAATTGAATGGTGTGCAAAGGTGTGAACAAATGGTACACACACAGATTAAAAGCATGTACAGGTCAACGACATAATCAGTTTACCCATGTGGGTAGACCAAAACAGAAGAAGTTAAACTGTACAACAATGGAATAGGATGGATTTGGCCACATTGGTTATCTGTTCCACATAACTGTAACTTTGACTGAACATTGCTTCTTGCACTAGAATCAATACCTTTGTTACAGAGATAAAGATATTTGGGTGAAAGTGGGTGATTAGACCTCTGTCAGTACTTCAGTGTAACCCTTCAGAGTACTACTATGTAGCCATTAGGCCAGACTAGTTTTATTGCTTGTTTCGCGGATCCGCCGACGATCATATTTGAACAATACAAAAAAACATTTTTTTTTGGTATTTCTCAGATCTGCCGCAGTACCAATAGTTGAAATAAAAAAAATAATAAATTTTTTTTAGCCTTTTCCGCCATCCGGTGGAGAGCCAACGGTTTTGTTCTGTTCATTTAATTTTTTTCCAGATTCACTTTAATTTAATTGTAGTTTAAATAAATTTTATTTTTAAGTAAAAATTTATTTTTATTTTTTTTTCCCTCCTCAGTAGATTCTTAAGTAGGGACATCCGAGGAACAAGCAATTAAAAAAAGTCTGGCCTTACAAGTAATGCGGATGATAAACTATTAGATTGGAGACTATACATAACTATAATTTTTACATGACTAAGTAAATTAATCAAATATGTTTAAAATATATTATCTAATATTTAAAAGATTGTGTCTGGCAGAGGGTACTTTTTCTGATCCTGTGTATTTTGGAGTTAATATATTACTTACTTCTAATTTTATTTCATTGCAGACAGTGTGAACCTGAGATGTTTTGTCTGGTCAACTTCATTTTTTTTGTTAATAAATTCCTGCATTTCAAGCTTCCAACATTAAAAAAAATCTTTTGGTGGTATATAAATTATTTTTCACTTTGTAATGCTGCCATTCATTTTCACCACACTTAAAATATGTTTTTGCCACAGATGATACTGAGGAATTGTTGTTTCTTTTGTCCCATTCCCATTGTCTATGCTGCAAACGTTTTAAGATTTTATGGAATTGTCCATTTGGGCATCACGGTGGGTGGCTCGGTGGTTAGCACTGCTGCATCACAGCAAGAAATTCCAGGGTTCAATCCCAAAGTGGAGCCGCCTGGGTCCTTTTTGTGTGGAGTCTACATGTCCTCCCTGTGTGAGGGGTTTTACTTCTGGTACTCTTGTTTCCTCCTACAGTCCAATACATGTGGGTTAGGTTAATTGATGTCTCTAAAAGTGGCCCTTAGTGTGTGACTGTGTCAGTGCCCTACGATCAATTGGTGCCTGACTAGGGTTGTTCCTGCCCTTGTGCCCAGACTTACAGGGTGGGCACCGGCTAATAATGGATGGATGGGCGTATGCAAATCCATTCCAATCTCTCTTTGAGGTACTTGCTTTTTAGTATTTAAATGTTTTTCTTGCGCATTTGTTGACAACCTGGAATTTGTAATTTTTGTTAATCAAAGACTCAGGCTTTCCCGGATGCTGCTTTTGTATCAAATCATGATTACATTCACAAATCACATCATTATTAAGTAAAAAAAAATCATTTCTAGCTCTAAATTGCCCCATTTCAACATATTTTTGGAATGTGTTGCAGGCCTGACATGCAGAAAAGGATGTTTATTAACAAATGAAGTTGACCATAGAAAACATGAAATATTTCAGATTCCTTATGTCTACAATGAAAATAAAATGTAAGTAAATGTAAGAAACTGTTTTTTTTATATGCATTTTCCATACTGTCCTATTTTCTTCTGATTAGTGATGTACTTTGTTGACAAGACTGCTGACTCTGCATTATTTTGACCATCTTTCAGAGGATGCCATCTGGAATGCTTTTCCATCAGTCTTGCATACGTTTCCACAAGTTAGCATAACAAATATATATAAAAATATGTGTAGTTTGTATACCATGTGGTTCGTATCTTTAGTTATTTCGTCTGATACACAGAGTAACTTTTTTTCTCTTGTCTCTCCGAACATATGTTTTGGTCTCCAGCACCACACACTTAGATGTTCCTTTACCTCAGCATCACTCTACTGGTCTTCATCAACACAAACCAGTCCCACCATGCCCAGGCCACACCAGAGAGCAATAACGCCCTCCATCATTTAGTTATTAGGAGACGGTGTGCCTTCAATAACTTACCGCTGAGGACTCTATCTTAAATCTATTTAGTTATTTAATTTAAATTGTATTATTATTAATTTAAATAGTATTAATAACTTAATTTTACCATTACTACAACTTTAATCAACATTTACGCCACCAAGGAGATGGGTCTCTTTTTGTGTCTTGGTCCTCCCAGGGTTTTACCTTCTATATTCAGGGAGTTTTTCCTTTACACTGTCACCCTAGGCTTGCTCAATTTTGGATTGGCCTTTTAAGATAATATAATATTGTAAAGCTGCTTTGAGACAATGTGCAATTGTAAAAAACGCTATATTAATAACTTTGACATGACTAAAGTCCACAGTGGGAAAACCCTTGGAGGTACATCATCCTCTGACAACAGAAGAATGTCTCTGGTGTGGCCCACGTATGGTGGGACTGGTTTCTGTGGATGAAAACCAGTGGACTGTTGCTAAAGTGGAGGGACATTTTAGTGTGTGGGGCTGGAACTGGTACCAGAAGATAAGCTCAGAGAGATAAGAGAAAATATAGTAAGTTATTGATTAAGAGCAGAGAATCTATTAACAATCACTGATGGCATGTGCAGCATGAAACTTTTAATTGAACAACTTTACAAGAACAGCTAGCCTAGAAAATCTGTGACCATGGTGCTTACAAGGCTCCCTATTATGTCCTATTATGTTATGGGAACAAGTTAGCTGCATTGACCTTGCAAGGTAATTTTTAGACAATCTTGTGGTGTGCTTATATGATTGCTGTTATTTTTGGAAGTTAAATAAGCTTATTGAACCACATCAATCAAACCAATCATAATTGTCAATGAGAGAATTGTATGAGAAAGCACGAGTGTTAGCCGAAAAACATTGTTGTTTTGGACTGTAAGCACTATCATAGTAAGACTGTGAGCATAATCATCACAACAGTAATGGCAGTACACCTTGTACAAATCGGAGAAATCAGTCCCTGATGGCTCACAAATGAAATTCTAGCCCGGGGTTCAATTAATATCATAAGGGTCATACCATAATTTGAGGGCAATTTTGCCATTAACTCTTAAATCTTCATGTTTTGTAAACTTCTGTTATGTTAGTAACATCAGAAAATGGGCTCATCCTTCGACATTAAAGACACACTTATTTATTACTAGAACCCAGTTACCAAAATCTTTATTTTAAATTTATTTTTACCACATAGTAAGTACCACATATTACCTTACATCAAAAAGGTTCCAGGTTCCCAGGTGGAGCGGCCTGGGTCCTTTCTGTGTGGAGTCTGCATGTCCTCCCCGTGTCTGCGTGTGTTTACTCTGGGTGTTCCAGTTTCCTCCCACAGTCCAAAGACATGTTAGATTAACTGATTATATGATTATGCTAAATTGTGTGTATATATATATATATATATATATATATATATATACACACACACACACACACACACACAGCCGAATCCGGATAATCGGACCACATCGTGACGTGATCGTTTTGGTCATAATAACCGGCTATTCCGAACATGCCCTATGCTACAAGACGGAAAGTGCTATGTAACATATTAAATTTTAGTTTTAGTTTTTTTTAAATTTTAGTTTTAATTTTAGTTTATTAAACCTTTATTGTGAGATTTACATGTGTAGCGAACGTACAAACAAGAACTACTGTTACTTATGAAGAAAAAATTATAAATTTGCAACCAGCTTTTTCGAAATGATCTACAACACAATGTGTAGGTACTCAGCATGCGAAGCATAATATTGTAAAAAACTAATTCTTACTAAATTGCAGTCAACGTTTGAAGAACTTATCCAGTGTGATCTGACATGTTCTCTTGATGGACTGCACTTGAACAGAATCAAGAAAGTGGTGGGCGTGTTCCCCTCCCGCTGGTTTTCCTCTTGCCAACACAACTATTGGATTTCCTGACCTTTGATAAAAGCATAAATTCTCGGGGAAATTCTCCCGGGATCCCAAAAATCTTCCCATATCTCGCTGATCCGCTTTGCAACTGCTAGGTAGCGACTTGTGGCTTATTTTTCTTATTCGCTTTTCACGTTATTTGGTCCGATTAAGCAGAATTCTGGTCCAAATAAGCGAATAACATTACTCGTATATAATAGGATTTGTTTTGGTACTTTAGGATTCGGTCCGAATAAGAGGCTGGTCTCATTAACCGGTGGTCCAATTAACCGGATTTGACTGTTGTTCCTGATCTGTCCTGGTCCTTAACATTATAGAACAGAGTAACAAACAGGGGACAAACATATTATGTAGAGAAACTGATGGACTACAGGAAAGTCTACCCTACTTTCCATCCTACAAAGTGCAATGACTGATAAAACCCAAGTAAAGAATAATTAAAATATAAACGAATACATACTGTTTACGCCTAAGACTTTCGTGCAGTTGAATCCTTCCTTCAGAAACACAGTATCATGTCACCTCTTCCCACAGTCACGCCACCAAAAGACCTGACTGTGACTCGAGTCAACCCAGAGACTGTGGATGTGTCCTGGGTCAATGAGGTACAGGTAACAGAGTATCTAATAACCTACATGCCTACTGCCCCTGGTGGTCTGGAGTTAGATATGCGGGTACCTGGTGAAAAAAGAACAGCCACCATTAGAGAGCTGGAGCCTGGAGTGGAATACCTAATAAGTGTCTATGCTATTCTAAACAACAAGATGAGCGTCCCTGTCAGTGCCAGAGTGGCCACACGTAAGTTAGTCATCATTTATTACATTTTGGTAACTGTTGTACACATTTGAGCAGTGGAAAGAAATGTCACATTGTGCCACATTATTCTGGCCTCCTCATTAGATCTTCCGGAGCCTGAAGGACTTAAGTTCAAGTCTGTGAGAGAGACTTCGGTAGAAGTTCAGTGGGATCCTCTGAATATTCCCTTTGATGGCTGGAACCTCATATTCAGGAACACAGTGAGTACATTGCTTCTTTCTGCAGGCCACAAACCATCTCTATGTAAGCGAAAGCCAAAGTCTAGTATTACACTGAAAGCAGGAGTGGAAATACCACATGCAATAAGGGTTCTTCTGTTGGCCAGTAATTGTACAATATGGGAAACTTTATGATGAACCTGTGGAAAATAGTCAAGTTGTGCCAATAAGTCTTCTCCCACCCACCAAGCGCTCTCTGGATCGAGTCTGCTGACCAGGCGCGGGACCACAGCGTTTTTAAATATTTTTTTTTTCCAAGAGCTTGAACAAACCCTAAAAAGTAGCTCCCGTCAACACATGCGCACCATGTGTCCCAATACCCCATTCTTTCAAACAACTTGCTAGCCTCATTCATGCATCAAGTTTGAGGTTGCCCATACCAAGCAAACCCTTCACTTTGAAGTGCAGCACTCACATCTAAGTGGATGTGATTGAAAGTCCCAAGTGTTTACTCTTCAGGATCTGTCTAATTTCCCTGTATTTCATGGTGCTGCTGAGTCCGCAGAGTGCTTGTATATGGGCTTTCTTTTTTGTTAAACAAATACAAAACTGAATGAGGATTTTGTATTCGGAGCCAAGATGACACAATTTACATGGTAATTACATAACGGCCTATGCCAGAGTGTAAATAGCGTTTTATTTATTAAGGTAAAAGTGATTGCATGCACAAATCAGTACAAAGTAGCTATCAGTAACTGATTGTACTTTAATTGTTGTGCTCTAATTTACAGAAAGAAGAGAACGGAGAGATTTTGAATGCGTTGTCTCCACCTGAGACGACCTTTGAGCAGTCCGGCCTTGGACCCGGCCAGGAGTATGAGGTTAAACTTGAGGTATTGAAGAACAGTTCTCGTGGTCCTCCAGCCAGCAAAAATGTGGTGACAAGTAAGCAGCTCTGAACTATCATTATTTGACTTTTTCTGATATTTTTCTGGGATGGATTTCTGTCGATCTGAGACTTAAACGCATGTTGTTACAGAAACTGATCTAGTTGCAGACATAAATCATGTGCAATTGCTGTAACCAGTTTTCTACTGTCATGTATCAGGCTACAGTTGCGTTCATGCCTGTTTAAACAAGCAAGGGCCATTGTGGTCTGTAGTTTCTGTTGTCTGTGGTCTGTAGGTTATATTGGAAGAATGTAAATCTTTAGCAGAATTTTTTTGTCGTATTTGTGTTATTCTTCAGTATTTGTGGTTCACCAGTGCTTAAATATGACTGATGCTGACCCACTAAGCATTTCTATAATGTAAGATATTTACATTGTTTCACTTGTCATAAAGATTTGTCTAAAGAGACTTGCAATTTGGCACAAATCCAAACATAAGACATAACTGTTTTAGCTTGGCCGTAATGGGAGTTCCATTTGGTACACAGTACATTCCAAAAAACTCCCAAAGGAGGAAAACTTATCTTATCTTGAAACATTCACAGGTAATCATTATATATGTAAGTGATATATGAAGTGCAGTATAAGAGTGCAGGGTTATGTTAAAAAGAGGCCTTAGTACCCTGTTGGGCCACCTCTAGTCTGGATTCAAGACGAGGAAAACAGGTTCTGTATGGTCTCCTATGGCACATTTGCCCACAGATGTTACAGCTGGGCCTGTAGATCCTCATCCAGGACACCAGCAGTTGGGGCAGTGTGTCGTTGCAGTATACACAATATAAAACTGATCTGGGCTCAGCTTTAATACAATATAAATAATAAATGGCTAAGAAAGCAACAGTTGTTTTTGCTTAATAGCCACTACTGCATATAAGTTAATAAAAATGTAATATGATTTCACTTGTATACCGTGGTTATTTAATGGATAAAGACCTGGAGGTACAACTTGTGCTTATTGGCCCTCAGTTAAGTGGATTGGATTAAAGGCAATTTAAAGTTATATCCAACTTATGTGCGCTGTCACAAAAAACAACACAAGGGTAACACAATCTGATAGTTTTGGGAAACTGATCAGATGAGGGTTTCTCAATGACTCAATGCTGGCAGCTTGGTGAACCCAGAACTTGCCCTTCTTCAATCCAGAGCCTTAACTGCTAAGCTTCCGTTTCTTCAGATTCAGATTCATTTTATGGTCATTAAAGTCTTTCAGTAAGTCCCGAAGAGTTTCTGGGAGACTGTCTTCTCAGAATTTACAGTTTCCCTGCTGGTACTCAGCCATCATAAATAAAACGCACGCAAGAAACCTATTAGGCCTGTACCATTTTACGGTATTTAAAGATTTTCACATTTGATTTGTAGTTACCCTGTGAAATACAAAGTCTGCATAGTGACTTTTAATGTTGCTGCATAACACAAAAGGACCATTTGGAGTATATTATTTCAGGATTAACTTTCAGGAAAGCACTTAAAACACCATAGGAACACACAAAACACACATTAAATACAAAAAAGGTGGCCAGAATAAAGGAACCTACTGTCTTCTCAATCCATTACTGAGCTATGTGCCTGAGGGAGCAATGATTTTTGAATTTCTGCCCAATAAGCAATGCTTCCTCAAGCATTGTTTTAAAGTTAAAATGTTTTAGAATGACTAGGGAACACCACAGTATCTCATGTGGCAAGAATGTGACACTTTTATGGAATGCATAAACCTTGTGTAAACACGACTCCCAAGTCCAGTAGTGCCATCAGAACCACTTTGCATGTGCCCCAGTAAAATGTTGCTATGCCTCACTTAAAAAGTCAGTTTTATAAAGGAAGGTTGAACATAACTACAGGACATGTCATGCTAATTTACTACAGGCACTACATTTCCCATAATGCCCCACCATCCTTCCAAAATCTTTAATGGCTAATTCTTTCAATCAGAACCACTTTCTTTGTTTTTCTTATGGTGTTATGGACATCCACACATAATTACTGTGTTTGGATAAAACAATTAATACAAATTATTTAGTGTTTATTTGTTCTTAGTTTGTTCTTCCATGGCAGAGTAACGCCCACTTTAGTGTTCAGGTTTATTTTTATGCAGTTGTGCCTGTTTGTCTGATTGGCAAGCAGCTGTAACCCTTTAAATTTTGTCCTCGCCCCAGTACAACAAGTAATCTAGAGACACCCCTGACAAAGTCTTTTTTCAAACTATATTAATTAAATTAATTAGCCATTCAGGTTTTAGGCTTCACTCAGTTCTTACCAGCTTGTGTCGCCTTGTCCATGCAGAGATTGATGCTCCCAGCCAGGTGAACATTCGAGACGTGACAGACACTTCAGCGCTGATCACCTGGTTCCAACCCGTTGCTCAGGTGGATGGAGTCTCTGTGTCCTATGGTCCTATTATCAGCTCTTCAGACAGCCGTACAGTGGAGCTGTCTTCCTCAGACTCGCAGTATCACTTGTCTGAGCTCTACCCGGACACGGAGTATACAGTGTCCCTCATGGCACGCCGAGGGGAAATGACCAGTGTGCCTGTCCATGAGACTTTTACCACAGGTAAGGATATCCATAACAGATAGAAGTAGCTTCCTACTTTACAGTATCTCACAAAAGTGAGTACACAAGATTTGACACTTTGATACGATGTAAACTAGTCTATCTAAAGGTTGTATAACTACAAATTTGCTGTGCCCTCAAAATAATTCACACAGCCATTCATTTCTAAACTGCTGGCAACAAAAGTGAGTGGAAATGGCCAAATTGTGCCCAAAGTGTTCTTTTTTGTGTGGCCACCATTATCCCAGCACTGCCTTAACTTCCTTGGGCATCAGATCACCATTACATTAGATATATTATTGTTTTAACCGTGGTTTAATGACCAAACAGAATAATTTCCCTGTCTCTTTATTTAAGTACAACCAGAAAATATAGGACATTGGTATGCAGTGTATGCATCTATAGGCCACAGCTGTAATTATTTAGTGTGACCTTCCATTACACTTGGGTAATAGCAACATCTAGCAGCTTCACCTGGATGCCAATTTGACCCTTTTACAATCCAAAGAATGCTTTTGAATGGTAGCAGCCAAGAAACCACCTTTCAGAAACGGGGCAGGGTGAAAAGGCTAAGACGTACTAAACCTTGGAAAGATTAGAAATAGGATCAGTGGAAAAGAGTTTTATAGAATGGCAAATCCAAGTTTGAATTTGAGTCTAATCGTCAACAATGTGTCCTACAGTATATTTTTACATTTACGGCATTTAGCAGACGCCCTTATCCAGAGCGACTTACAACTCATACAGTCTTACAATCCAAGCAAT
>JAUZSU010015768.1:0-10960 GCA_034780255.1 Parotocinclus maculicauda
AGGGGAAACCATAAAACATCAGCTGGAGGTTTCCAAAGTGCAGGCCGTAACAGGTAAGTGTTATTGTTGACCCTTATAAAATCTGGGTCAAGCCCTGTCAGCTGTATTATTTATTTGGATTTTATTTTTTTTAAACAGATGCAGTCATTGAGCAGTTCCCAGGAACCACAGTTTAAGGTGCGCGCAGCAATAAGACGAAAGTGCAACAATGAACAATTCAACCAAAAGAACGCATGAATGCTTCTTTGTGGTGGACGTTAATTTTATTTGTTTTATAAGTTCTAAATTTGTTTTTAATAAGTTGTGCAGCCTGTTGATGTGTTGTATATAAATGTTCTACGCAACTGGAAGTGCTTTGTTTTATTGACAATGTTTTATTGCAAAAACCTTTTTTTTTTGTAAGCAAAAAAAAAACAACCATTGTTTACAAGGTATTAAGATTGGTGATATTTAAAATATTTTAATTTATTAGACAAGTTCACTTTAAAGACATTACAAATTTACATAAGGCCCTGTTACATTTAACATTTTAAACAACTTAAAAAAAAAAAAAAATTGTTAAACCCTAAAAATGTCAACCCTGAAGCCTCTTTTGAACCTAAACAGTAATAGTAATGATAAGATTGAATATACAGTATAACCTAAATGAGTAATTCAATTCATAAACTAGCAAAAGTTGTCTAAAATGATATAGTGTGACAGGGCCTTTAAAGTTACATTGTTTTCCAAGGTGTGTACACGATACTAAACTTAATGAGCAATTTACCAAAACATTAATACTTTCGAATGGATCATAATATATTGTATTTGAGTTTCCTATTTGAAAACATTTTGTTTAAAAATGTGTGGACTGTGAACACATGTATGCAACTGTATCTGCATAATAATATTATTTCATTGAATTAAACTATTAAAGGTGTTTAAAGTGTATTAAGAAATAATATTTAAATAATATTTAGAATATATTTTATTTAAAATAAAAATATAATTCTAATACAATTCAAATGCACTAAAAATAAAATCAAAATGTACTTTAGAGTATATCTTAAATTTTAAAAATCAAATACATTTCAAGTATATTAAGTGCACATAAAATTGTTCCATTTTAGCGCATAAAAATATATTTACTGTACTTTAAATATAAATTGTATTTAAATTCAACTAAAATGTATTAAATACAAAATTAGTTGTTTCAAAATAGCACACCAAGTTAATTTTTTAATAATTTTAAAAATATATTTAGTATATTAAATTTTAGTATATTAAGTATATTTTTTTTTCACCAGGGCATGGAGTCCGAAAGTGCTCATAGGAAAAAGGAAAACCAAAAAAGGAAAACCAAATAAAAAAGGGCCAAAGAGACAGATGGAAAAAAAAAAAGAATAAATGTAGGATGGATTCAGAGATAAAGAGAGGGAGACGAAGTAACTAATTTTTATACAGTGGGAAAATTAGAACACTTATCTTGACAGGGAAAATGCAGTTTTAAGCAATTTTTGTACTACAGGGTTCAGATATTGCTTACAAGCTATAAATGGCTTTTTAATATAACCAGATTACAAACTCTAATGCAAATGCATTGCCAGAAACTTATACAGTGCAGGATCAAATAACAGACATATCCCTTATAATTATAATGAGAAATGAGTCATGCTGTTTGGGCACATTAAAAAAAGAAAACTTCACTGTTTTATAAGTCAACTTTTGTGCAGGTGGAATCATAATTACTGATATTAACACTATACACTATGTACTGGTTGGGATTACAGTTTCTTATTTTCCAACTGGTAAACAGCAACGCACTTATACTGATATGAGGGCAGTGATACAGCTTTAATTAATAGAATAAAGTGTTTAATTAAAGCATTTAAATACAAAACTTGCCAAATTTATAGTCATTATAAGGATTTCTAATTTATATAAGAAAGACAAGTAATGGTGATATTTTTAGAATTTCACCAATCACACACACAAGAAACATGGACCTTCTCTGTGGTCAATTTAATTTACAGTATAAGCCATAAAACAAATGTAAATCTCTAAATCACAAGTTCCAGTAAATTTCAAGACACATCTTCATAATACTAATGTTAAGTTGACATAATAATAAAGAAAAAGACAGATTGTGAATGCAACCATTGCTTTATAGCTGTTGCTACGAACACTAGGACTGAGAGAGAAGTAACGACTATAACAAGAGAACAGAACTCAGTGCTGACAGAGGTGACATAAAAAGTAAATGTCAAAAGTAAGCTCATCACACAGGTATAAAATTTGAGCTCCAGATAAATTATCATACAAATGTCTGCAATTAATTTTCATTCATCTTAACCTATGACACTTTTTTAACACTGGCCAGATGACCAATAGCGCCAGCTTCCAAATAAATAATATGGAATTAGAAAAAAGTAATGAAGCTGTGGTGGCATGGCAGTTAATTTACTGGACTATGGACCAAATGGTAAATTGTTCAAATCTCACTGCTGCCAATGTTGGGCCTCTGAGTGAGGCCCTTAACCCTCCCTTGTTTGGATAAGGGTTTGTGGCATTAATATAAAATAAAAAATATATATTTGCAGAAACATGTTTAATATGTCTGTCAGTATTATTAATATAGGCAGCATATGTATTTTAATAAGGTATTTTACCACTAAATAATCATGTACAGAAAAGTTATTTCAATGTATTTTTTCTCACTCAGATAGATAATGATTTGTGATGATTTCATCATTTGTCACCGTTATGATCTGTGTATTCATTCCACATTATCATATTTGTGTCATCCAATGTGATCTACCTGGACATCAAGTAAACTTTGTGTTATCTAAAGTTTAATGAAGTGTTACATATAATTGTTTTCAGACAGTTATTGCCTTTGTTCATAAGTAAGTGAATAGGGATTTAGAATTAATGATTCTCACAGTAAAGTGCTACCGATTAATCCACATACAATTGATGGTCTAGAAACATCCCAACCCAATTTAAAGCAATTCCAATGTTACTTACCGAAAAAGTAAGACAGCAAGGTGAGCTACACAATAGCTCTTGACAATGAAGTTCACACAGAGTAATGAGAGAGACAGTAAAATTTGCCCTTCCCAGTGTACACAGGCAGAGTGTGAGAACTGCTGATGATGCAACGTGCTGACCCACATGCACAATGCCTATTCCCAGCAGACTGAAATGCCTGCTTTCCCACTTTTTCCATTTCAAAGTTTCTATTGTTTAATACCTGCGTACTTGCGATTACCACTGTGTAGTGTTTCTATTGTTTCCTCAGCATCTCACTCACTTCCTGCTGTTTAAAACACTGATGTGGAAACAGACTGGATTTTCTTTTGATGAAACTGAGGCTTTTTAGAAAAGCTAAATCTGGTCATTCTTGATGTTCATGCATTTTTAAGTAAATATAAAAAATACAATAATATATTTCAAAAGAATTCTAAAAACCTTATATAGTCACTTGTGTTTATTACAGTATGTTTTCTTGATTCCAAGAAGATGTCTCAAATGATGAGTATTTCCAATTCACCCTGCCTATAACAGATAATAAATATTTTAATGCCTGATCAAAATGCTAGGCACACATTAATAACATCAATTAGATCTACATGTCCCTTGTGTGGGTTAACAGCTGCTATTAGTCTGGTGTGGTAGCAAACAATTTTGTGTTGGGTTTTGAGTGAAACATGACAAGCCCTGGTATATTGAGTCTCATGTGTATTACAGCAGAACCTGTAGGCTTTCAGCAGTTTGTGGGTTGATGTAGTGAAGTGTCTCTAGACAGATCCACCTGGATTCTTAATGCTTGTTTCCATACTCTGTGATTCCGGCCATTGATTTTCTACAAGAACCATCCACAATCCTGTTGTAGATTTTTGGCAAAAATAGACGGATTTTCATTTTAAACCTATGGGTACTTCATGAAATCCATCATGTATTTAACTCATCGAGATCAAGAAGTTTACTCAAGATATCTAGGGCCTCTGGATGAAAAACAGCCTGACCAGCCCAAAAGTGAAGAGGTCCACCAGAGTTGGGATAGTATGTAAAAAAATAATAATTGTAAAAACAAGATTCTTTACTGTAAGAAAAATACATTTATTATTTTAAACTTTATATAACCACTTCAAGGTTTCGTACTGTTAAAAATTAAGATTTCTGGTTCGAGATGTATTGGGTGGCTGCACATTTGTGTTTTTTATTCTCAATGTAATATGTTAGACATATTGGCTAGGCCGTGTTCTTCAAATATTTTAAACTTTTACTTAACCAGAAGTTCAGCTCTCTAAAGGGATGACGATAATTAAAATTCAAAGCACTCTTGATGCCATTCATTCTACTGTAGCAGTACACACATCCAGTATCACCAGCATAGAGATGTTTTTTACAGACCACAGCAACAAAATTTCTGAGTTTGTGAAGGAGAACTGCAGACTCAGCAGAATGTGCCACAGGTTTGGAGGATCTCATTTCACACTTAAAGCATAAGTCTTTGATTGGTCTGTGTACTTGAAGGGACGGTAGCCAAAAATCACAGACAAATTATGTCTGAACTGTCGAAGGACATGCTAAATGACCTGCTGACATCACACGGTCTTGATCAGGCATCGCGTTGGCCAAGGCATTACCATGAGGATTGTCTGCAAACCCTATCCTTGCTTTCATCACTACAACTATGAGAAAATTGTCCCATTGGCCTTTTGGCCTTTTGAGTTAACCAGTTCCCCCCCCAAAACAGAGGAATTCCCATTGCAAATTTAATACAGTCATCCTTTAAAACAGCAAATTTCTTCTTATTACAGAGGTCTAAATTTCACCTCACTCATTCACTATGAAGACATATATAATTAATGATGTTTTGTTCCTGTTTTCCCAATGTATGCTATGGCTAGTTGGTCAGCATTGGTGTCTTAACATGGTGGCTTAACATGTTAGCATTTTCTGTTAGCCTTGACCTTGTCATTCCTGTAACCATCCTGTAACCCACATAGTCTGATTTGTGTGCCCACCCAGCTCTAAAAATTATATGGGTGACATTATGGAAAACAATCAGATTTGGGCCTCTTTAACCTGGTAATGAGAACATGGCCAAAGTTCTGTTTCGGATTGGCTAGATCTTCTGTATTCTGTCCCCATGGTTTATGTCAATATAAATTCAGAATGTTTTCAGTATTTCCAGGTTGCCCCAGTTACCTACTGATATGAACACTGGAAATAGAGACTTTTTACATAACTCTTAAAAGCTCTGTAAATTGGGCTCTGGGCCAATTTACAGAGATAAATTAAGGTCTGCTCATGGATCTGCATCATTGATTGGCTGTTGAAATGACCAGCTGTTTAGGGCCACATTTAACTTTAATTAAATAAGTGAACATGTTTGCACGTAGAAGTATAAATTTTGTCGTGGAGCACGTTATGCAATTTTCTTGCAATTTGCCATAATCTAAATTACCAACTTCTAAATTAAGTAGAACATAAAAAAGAAAACAATGTTTTTCCTAGATAGGAAATATGTTTAAAGACTCGTTTACTCAAATGAGATGCTGCCTATAAAGTACATGAAAGTAATTTTAAAAAACAGAAGTGACTGATAGCAGCCACAATGTTTTACACTGATGCAGCCTATGACTAAAGAAAGACTTGTCATTATGTAGAAATGCGACGATACCATACCATTATATATAAAATAAACTACAAAATACAGTTTTACGCAATTGTGGGTTAAGGGCTTAAGAACCCAACGTTGGCATCTTGGCATTTGAACACTGGACCATGATGTCCAGAGTTCAGTACCTTAGCCACTAGGCTACCACAGTGTTAAGTGTTGTGAAAAGGAACTGCAACAATGCACAATTTACTTCCCAACTTTTTTAGCGGATGTGTTGCAAGCCTGAAATGCAGGAATGGAAGTTTATCAACAAATTAAATCACATTGATCAGACAAAAGGTAAAATGTTTTGTATTCTTACTATCTGAACTTAAATAAAAGTTACGATTACATTATTTCTTACATTTATGTTTCTGGACAATCTAATCCTGTCTATGTCCCATCACTGACAGTGTGTTTTGGCAGTCTTGGGTGACCATACACCCTACTGAACAGACAATGTGTGGATTATGAAAGAGGCTTTTATGTTTTCCTGTAGAAAGATCAAGAAATATCAAATAATATAATATTTGTTAAGTAATACTCTTTACTGTCTTGTGTAGTCGTTTCGAAACATTTTATAACAATTTGCATTATGTATGCAAACATAAATCAACAAAAAGGTAGGACATCACCTGTGGGGAAAGGGGATGTTTAAATATTTTAAACAAAGCATAATTTTAACTTTGTCTGAACTGATGTTGCAGACAGAGCATTTCTGTCTCTGAA
Source organism: Parotocinclus maculicauda (assembly GCA_034780255.1). Classification (NCBI taxonomy): domain Eukaryota; kingdom Metazoa; phylum Chordata; class Actinopteri; order Siluriformes; family Loricariidae; genus Parotocinclus; species Parotocinclus maculicauda. Next base: position 6,380 of record JAUZSU010015768.1, read on the forward strand.
TGTGATGGGTTTCATGTGCGTTATTTGGGCCTGTTGTTTTTCCAAGATATTTTCTTTGCGGGGTAATTACCCAGACACAGTTATTTCCTGCATGACAGATCACATGCTATAATTGGCTCATTCCAGAAATGTAGCGAGAATCAGGTGAATCGGAACCCTTTCATTATCCATCTTCTCATTGGGTGCATGCATGTCTCCGTGTGCTTGGTGGAAGGAAGTTCCATCTCTTTACTTGGTTCAGCTCATAATGAGAAAGTGAGGTGAAAAGGTCAGCAGACATCCAATGCTTCAGAAGAGTGCAGATGTTTTTGTACCGTAGTTCTGTGCATTGCTTTACTTTGGTCTTCTTCTGAAAAACAACACTGATCAATATGCCGGTACACTGTAGTATAAAGGTATTCAAACAAAGAGGCATAGAAATGCGTATGCCTCATGTACATAAATGAACCCTTGGTGCTCAGTATTCATCTTACTCATGATCACTTGAGGGTTATGGTCCATCCATAAAGCCTGTCAGACATTTCTAAGAGTCTACCCTGGCAATGCAACCCCAAATAAGAAAATATAAATGTAAGAAACAATGTAATTGTAACTTTTATTTAAGTTCAGATAGTAAGAGCACAAGATATTTCACCTTTTGTCTGGTTAATGTAATTTCATTTGTTCATAAACTTCCATTCCTGCATTTCAGGCTTGCAACACATCCCCCAAAAAAGTTGGGAAGTAAAGCATTTACAACTTTGTAATGTTGCACTTTCTTCTCACAACAATGTGGAACAAAGGCTACCAAGTGATTTACTTGAAAGTGCAACTAGATACTTAGATGTGCAAAAGTACAGAGTCACATTTTTTTATTAAAAAAATTCTCTACACATTTTCTGTTAGGGACATGGTAGGACTGCAGGCAGGCCAGTCCAGAACCACTTTTTTTTTTTTAAATAATAATATAAGTGGCATTCATCAATGTAACTCACCATTGTTGTGCTTGTAGCCACTCACCTATGCGATTGTATCAGCTATTTATGAATAATGGTTCTTGAAGCAGTGCCTTCTGAGGAATCTGAGATCATGGGTGATCAGTTTCCACCTTTGCCCTTTACTTTTGTTTGGCGTTTTGAGGATATTGTGTTTTGGCCATGATTACAATCACTTGTTGATAACTTGTTGGAATCACAATATTATTATATTTTTTTTTTTTTTTTACCAGAGCTAAATTGCCTCCATGGCCTGAAATGCATGAATGTAGTTTTATTTGTTTGTTATTCCATATTGTTTCCAACTTTCTCTAATTTGGAGCTGTACTATTACTGGTCTACACACCTGTCAGGGTATCAGTCCAGCAGAGTGCATTACATATACTGTACATATTAACAATAACTAACACCTAGGGGCAATTAAGAGTATTCAATCCTCCTGCTGTCATGTATTGGGGATTTAGAAGGACACCCACTCTGAATACCATTGAAAATCAATGCAGACACAGTGAAAACACACCAACCATGTGACAACAACCCTACCTGCTCTGCCACCTTGTCGCCCCAGAAGCAATTCATTATTCATCTATAATTTTGCAACATAATGTTGGCTGTTGTAGGATGTAATCACGTACAAGTAATTCGCATTTAATACAGAAAGAGCACTCAGAAGCATTCAACGCCAAACATATCACTGAACATACAGGCATTTGCATGTTGATTAATTTTGGTTTCCAAATGAAAAGAACACAATCTTTGTAATTAAGAAATTCACATTTGTCATTCCTGCTATTGTGTGACTGTTGAAACAAAATTAACCAGATTTTTTATCCTAATGAAAAGTAGATGTAATATGATCAGGGGTGTTCCAACTTGCTATCTGTGCATGTAGCAGCATCTCTAACTACATAACTACATGTCTACATAACTACATGTCAAAAACCACTGTTTTGCTGTCTCACAGAGGCTTGCGCTATTTCGTCAGCAAAGCAGACGACCGGTGTAATGTAATGTAATACAGGGAGACAGTGGTGTATGGTTGTTGAAGCAGTGGATATTAGAACGACTTTTATAGGGGCTTTCTTCATTTTGTAAGCAAAACAGACAACAAGCATAACTATGAAATGTAAAGAGACAGTGGTGAAGTGTTGTCTGAAGTAATGTACAGTATATACTGTCACTAGTCATATCCAACTAAAAAGGCTTTCCTTTAAAATTTAACTTTGCATATTCTGAAAAGACATGCATCTCATTTCACAATATGCAAAGTTAAATTTTAAAGGCTTTCCTTTAAAATTTAACTTTGCATATTCTGAAATGAGATGCATGTCTTTGTCTCAGGTCACCTGCTACCATACAAAATATACTGCTCACAAAAATAAGGGGGCATATGTCCAAATTAATTACTGAAATATCTCCTAATTTGTGTGAGCAGTGTAGTAAAAAAGAAGTCTCTCATGTTTAGAAGGAACAGTGGTCAGTAACAAGGTTCATTTACCCACCTATAGAAAATACTTATATGGAGTTTGTGAAGAACATCATAGCAGCCAGAAAACTAAATTCAAGTGCATATAAACCTACAGAACATGTATTGCGCAACCACTAGATTAGATATAACCATTGCTTTAGCAACGGCATAAATACCATATATAATTATTTCAGTCTATTAGAATACAACCAAAACATACAGCACATGTGTATGCACAATAAAAAAAATGAAGTAAAAATCAGATAAATAGCTTCCGTTACACTTGAGCAATAGCAGCATTTGGCAGATCCGCAATGCAAAGTTAACCCTTTTACGGTCGGAAGAAACTTGATCAGGAATGGTTTTTTTGGAAAAGTAGCAGCCAAGCAACCACACTTTCATAAGAGGAGCTGAGTCAAAAAGGCCAAGACATACTAAAGCTCATAAAGACTGGTCTGAAGTTCAGTGGAAAAAAAGTATTATGGAGTGACAACTCAAGACTGTGTGGTCCATTTGATGGCCATTATGCCATTTCCTAATCAATCTAATGGCCTAAGACTTTTGCACAGTACTGTATATGATTTGAACTGTAACACCAAAGGAGCTGGTCTTGGTATTTTATTTGTGGTGAAACAAGAGAAAACACCACATTATATGCTTTTTTTATTTTCTTTTAGACCTTTACCTGTTCTCAGAAATGCACAAGCAAACAAACAAGAAATGCACATAATATAACCTGAATGAATGTGTTAATTCTATTGGATGATTGCATCTATGGTAGCCCTAGTTCCATGCATGGAGGTGTGGAATCCTTGACAGTACCCAGCATTCACTGCAGGTCAGGAATACCAGGGTTATTTTATTACCTCATTGCAGCATTTTCTTAAGAGTTTATAATTATGCATGTTACTTCATTATTTATAATTTGTATTTGTTCAGTGTATTTTCTGTTATTATTATAAAGCCAAGATAAAGTGTGCATTTACCCATAGAAAAGACAAAACCTTACAAACAAATCTCTCTCCCTACAGTTAGTGTTTGATATCTGACCTGTGATTGAGTTTCCTGTAAATCACCACCAATAATGCAATCTGGGAAAAAGTGCATCACATGAGAGGCCAAGCAAACACTTCTTACCAACTTAATATCATGATAAGCTCACATTCTCCTGTTATCCACCTTTACATGTGGCCATAATTTATTTTTACTTTTCACCCTTACTTCTGTGTAGATCAGTATGTGGAAGAATAATTAATTAATATTTGTCTGCTGAGTTTAAGATGTCCTGCTCTGATGGTGATTAATGAACATGCCACAACATGGAGAAAGGTGTTGCTTAATGATATGTTTTGTGTTTTTTGATCTGAACATATACTGCACTTAGCAGTATGTTATATGGGATGCTGTGGTATCCGGTTATGAATTAACTAGTCAATATAATGCAGTGTCCCCATACATTGATTTATTTAATATCAACATTAACATGTGCCACTAATTTTCTGTTTTCTTGCTAGTGAAAATATAACCCCCAGACACACACCAACATGCATGTATGGAAGGAAAAACTGATTTTTATGTGACAGTGTAACATATTCCCTGTTGGATTTCTAAGGGAAAAATGTATTTTAGGAGACAACAGGGAACTGAAGAGCATGCACACACTGAGGAATGAGTACATTTAACTGTGCTGTTTTGCAAAGATGCAGTTATTTTTCTCTGCTCTACCATGAGAGTAATACTACTACCACTACTTTTACTACTACTACCACTACTTCTACTACTACTACCACCATTAATAATAATAATAATTATTATTATTAATATAATAATAACAACATTTTAGTATGCCTGTCTGCCTCACTTCATTAATGTATTTTAATTTGGTTGGTATTTGTATTGCTTTTGCTTTTCTAGCCCCTTTTAACAGGCCTTTCACTTTTTACTTGGTTGCTCTCTCCTCTCTATGGGCTTTTAAAAACACAAAACTCAACTGCATGCATATGCATATTAGCTAAAAAATTAATATTCTATAGCACCCTTATTAATTAAAAATGATTCCCTATGCACCATGGATGTCAGAGCAGCTTCGAGGTACTTAATTTAAGGAAAATTAAGTACAACCACTATAAATGAGATATT
>JAUZSU010015779.1:0-10959 GCA_034780255.1 Parotocinclus maculicauda
AGAGGAAATGGTCCATCCAGACAGAGAAATGACAGCCTCCATCATACCTGACGCTGTCAGGTCTCTGTCTGGATGGACCATTTCCTCTATGTGCCAGAGCACATGGCATCCATTTTTACCTTAAAAGGCCTGCAATCTTGATTCAACTGACAACAATACACATTTCCACTGGCTCTTGGTTGACACTTCTTCTGGAAACATTGAACATGAGGAACAGTAAAGTTTTAAGTGGCATTTGTGAATACAACTACATATTGTAGTGCTTGACAGAGGTTTGCCAAAATAATCTCTTGCCCATGTGGTTATATCAGCTATTGCTAAATGATGGTTCATGATACAAGATCACAGGCATTCAGCTTAAGCTTGCACCCCTTGGCCTTTATGCACTGAAATTCCTCCATTATTTGAATCATTTAATGCTATTATGCACCATAAAGGGAAAAAAAAACATGCACAATACCTTCCAGTTTATATTTGAGGTGCATTTGTTTTTAAACATTTTAATCATTTTTTTCACATATTTTCTCAACTGGAGATCCTCTGCTCTGGACATCTCTGCTGCATAAATAGATGTTTCTTAACAAATTAAATTATACTGACCAGACAAAACATGCAATTCCTATGATTCATATTGTCTACAATTAAATAAAAATGAAAGTAAACACATAGAACACTGTGTTTTATTTCTATGTATTTTCCATACTGTCACACTTTTTCTGATTTAAAGTTCTAGATTTCATACATATTGGTCTTGCTTGTAGTTGACAGGTCAATACTGATGGCACACGAGCGAAGAACAAGAAGCAAACATATTCCTTTAAGCATTCTATCCACACAAAACTGAAGGGAGAATATAAAAATGTGTGGAATGTTAACACAGCATGTTGCAATAGATTTAGTAAAGCATTAATAAATATTTACTTTAAGATTTTATTTTAAAAATATATATAATTATCCATTAATTATGACATTTCTAATACTGTACACACACATAGCCCATTTGAATATGTTGAGCACTCTAAATAGTCTGTGACTAGACAGAACCATACTCAGCAGGGGCACTTGGTGTGCCGAGACACATTCTTTTAAAACCAGGCATTAAATATTTCCGTTCCTGTACTACAGTAGCTCTTCTGTCCAATTAGTCATATGGTGTACGATTTATTGCTTTTGCATTTCGATGCAAACCGTGATTATGGCAACTGAAGTAAAGCACTATCATCTCATTATTACATAAGCTGAGTTTTTAATGATTATAAACGTCAGCTGCTTTTAATTACGACGTCTTGCACAGCATCTGTGGTTGTTGTTTACCATCTAGACATGTCCAACTGTTTACTATTTGAGACATGTCTAGATGTGATCAAATGTTGTCCAGACACAGCTCTTTTGAAAATTACAGGAGAAAGCTATTCCTGCTGTCAGAAGGCTTGTTTGCACAGAGGAATGCATATAATTTCATATCAGGTCAAAGTTAGATAACTGAGTTAAACTGAGCTCGTGTCACAATCAAACATTACAACTAAATCCACAATGAATTTTCATCAAGGCCACATTCCTCCAAATCAACCATTCATATACTGCTGTCAAAGCAAGCACATCAGTAAATTATAAAACATTATCTTATCACATTTTTAAGTTGTTGTTTTTTTCTATAATACACAGTGATACCTCAGTTCTCGTTGTTAACGAACAGGAAAAATGTACCCATAAGGAATAATGTAAACTGAATTCATACATTCCAGATCCCCAGAAAATCCATATAAGTAATTATGTGCCTTAATGGAATGTACTGTACAGGTGCTCCTGATTTACAAAGGGGATATGTTAGGGAAAATTCATTGTAACTTAAACGTATCATGAACTGATGAGTTTAATGAGTGTTTGGTAAAAAGGTTTTTACAAATGGTGTAATTTATGGTTGTCCCTATACATTAGTCCACATAGTGCATATAACAAAAATATATAAACATTTCAATACTATTAATTGAAGTCCAAATACTCTTACTGACTTAATTCCCACAGATCCCCCAATATCAGTACAAAAAAGAAGCAAAATTATGTATCTATAGCGGCAACCAAAATATTAATTTAGTCGAGAGGTGGCACGGTGGCTTTAGCATCCCCAGTTCAACCTGACCTGTCCTCACCATTTTTACTTGGGTTTATGCCGAGTGCTTCAGTAACCTCCCACAGTTCAAACATTTGCATTAGCTTAATAATATAAAGAGAACATTGCATTTCGTTAAATGCAATTGCGAGAAAGAACACATATCCTTAAAATAAGATAAAAACATTGGCGTCATCAGAAGAATCAAATACATACAGCCACAAAAATATTTCTTCACTTGTATTACACATTGACTTATCCTTACCCATCTTATTGGAATATGTAATTGGGATAGTGCATTCCAAAGTAACAACAATTTTTATAAATTCTTTAGAACTGCTTTCATAGAACGGTCATTTCAGTTAACTTATGTAAACTCTTATTTTTCATTTTTCCAACTCAATCAATAATACTCGATCAGTCTCATTAGCTTTTTTATAGAAAAAAAAACCCAGCATGTTAAAACTCATTTCAACTCTGTTCTTATTATGTTTTTTTAGATGAAGTACTTTCCACATAACCTTCCAGCCCTTTTTTTTTCCACTGCACAGCTTTCTTTCTGCTACCTTTTGGGGGTTTTATTCTGCTTTCTATACTGTCTCGAGCAAGTAAAACATGTAAAAAATAATAATCCACGGCTGCATTTTTTGCTGTACTGTAGCTGTAAAGCCACTGGATGCTCATCAGTCCCTTTCTGGCCACCCACTACCACTATAGAGCATAAGCAAGGCCAACAGCTTCTGGAGTGGCGGATAGGTATGTGTGCATGCATGCAGCATTTATTTCACCAACGGATGCAAGTCTGAATTTCGATGTGCAAATATCGATCCATTGGTCCAACCTGCTATTTATTTAAAGACAAAGGACTGATGGGTCGGTACAGAAACTGCTTGTTTATGTTTACTTTAAATGAAGTACAGCATTTGTTCAGCTTAAGTCAGTTTGCATAATGCAATTCAAGAAGCAAAAAGCAAAGAAACAAAAGGAAGAAAATAAAAACTAATCACGCACATCTATTAATAAACATGAAGACTGTTTGGATTTCTTCCAGATGGAGCTTCTTTGGATGAGGGCACTAAATATGGGAATGAGGTTAAATATATGAAGCAAGTTTTCATTGAGAGTTTTGACCACACCTGCTCTTTATGTCTCCGTCCTTCAATATGTTTTTCAAATGGCTCTGTCATAAAGTAAAAGAAATTTACAATTAGGTACTTCACCCTTGTGGTCATTTAGTCATTTGGCAGACACCCTTATTCAGAACAACTTATGACTGATACAATCATGCCTGTACAACCAAAGCAATTGTGGCTTAAAGGTCTTAACAGTCAGATTAACCTCTGGTCCAAAGAAAATGATGGAAAAATACAGAAAACGTCAGGGAAAGTGTGGGAAATTTCAATGAATTTCTATGAATATATTTTAGATATAGATTAGATATTAGCCGTAGATTTTATTATTTGTTTGGTCAACTTAATTTCATTTGTTACTTGCAGTAGATTCCAAAAAAGTTGGGATGAGAGCAACTGAAGGCTAGTAATAAGATTAAAATGAATTAATAATTACATAAATAATGTGCTTTTAAACAGGCGATGTCAACAAGTGATTATAATTATGAGTTGGAAAAAAGTAATATCCACTTAAGGCCGAGACTCTGAAGAGCAAATATGGCCAAATTATCTCTAGTTTGTTAACAAATGCATGATAAAATTATGAAATTATTAATAATAATAATGCTCAATACATTGAAGCTTGAACAGGAGCCGCATATTTCTCCTTCTATAGTGCATAGCACAATATCATTAAATGGTTAGGGGAATGTGGAGGAATTTCAGTTTGTAAAAGGCAAAGGTGAAAGCCTAATCTAAGATCCCTCAGACGGCACTGCATCAAAAACTGTCATTCAACGTTAGCTGATATAACCACATGGGCAAGGGATTACTTTCCCAAGCATTTGTCAAACACTACAATATGATGCTAAATTCACATCTAAAAACTGTGCTGTAATGATTGTCCTAGATTAAGCATACTGAGCTTGCATTACGAATGCTGAAGCATGATGTACAATGTCCCAAAGATACCTAACTAACTAGATATCATTAACAACTAGTTTCATGAGCTGTACCAAAATAAGAGACTACTAATAACATTGTGTCAAAGGTCAGCAGGTAACACACGTTCTCTAAACTAGTGCTGGCATGGTGGCTCTTGGAAAGCAATACTGTCTCACAACAAGAAGGTCCTCGGTTCAATCCCAGGGTGGAGTCTGGGTTCTTTCAATGTGTCTGCATGCCCTCCCTGTGTCTGTGTTGGTTTTCTCCGGTTTCCTCCCTGTGTCTGTGTTGGTTTTCTCCGGTTTCCTCCCTGTGTCTGTGTTGGTTTTCTCCGGTTTCCTCCAGTTTTCTCCCTGTGTCTGTGTTGGTTTTCTCCCGTTTCCTCCCTGTCCCTGTGCTGGTTTCCTCCGGTTTCCTCCCACAGTCCGAAGACATTCGTGTTAGGTCAACTGATTACACTACACTGGCACTTACTCAAGTGTGTATATATATGACTAGTCTTGAGATCACTTTGTGTGTAGATACAGCCGTGTGTGTCACTGAAATGGTCACATATAGCGACAATAAATAGGCCAAGTATGTTAATGCATGTTATTGGAATGTGGGAGGGCAAAGAAATAATCAAAAAATTCTGAGTAAACCCACACTGACACAAGGAGGACATGCAAACTCTAAGATTCAGAGCTTTACTGCTAACCACATGTGCCACTGTGCTTCAAGTTGGTTACTGAATTTAATCTTCTTGTTTGCTGATGCGCTTGTCCAATCATTCTTGGTTTTGGCATCTGACACAGTGCCTTAGACCCACACCATTATTTTCTCACATCATTACTAATGAGTAATCAACATTTATTTCGTTTCATTAAGCTAATAGTAACATTTAAGTATCAACTGTGTGTATACTTGGGTTGCCACACACACACACACACACACACACACACACACACACACACACACACACACACACACACACACACACACACACACACGCGCCCTGTATATATAGCATTACAGTTGCACATTTATTACCATATGACATTTGCCACTAGATAGATATCATTCAGTTTTTTTCTTTCACCTGGCAGTAATAAGCACACAGTGGGTGGAGGGTGTCAGTTAAAATCAACGTGTTGCCTGGTAGCACCAGATCGCCTTAATCCATTACTGATGGTTTCTCTATTGGGACTCTGTGTATTCCACTCCAAAACAGAAAAACTTTAAACAAACCACAATAAACACTGGCTTCATTTACAACTTGCATTTAAAAGCAAACTGTACCTGGACATGCAAAACTCTATCTTTTACAGATACACGAAATAGTGAATTATCAAGCCTTGCCAATCAAGTATCTTTATGTCATCAGGTTGACATATTATGCCATCTACCAAATTCTATGAAACTGGATCTATTTTACACAGTTTTAGAGAAATCTAATGCACCACAATACAAAAAAATAAAATAATTTCACTTATTATCAGAAAAACTTTATTGTTAACAAAGTATAGTACACGAGTACAAGCTTAAATATTGTAGCAGGGTTCTGTTTATTCATTCACCCACTGTAAAATCATTGTTTAAAATATCAAAACCACATCACATCAAACAGCCTAAAAATCTGACAAGTCAATTTGTCTCCTGCTGAGTACAGGGATGACAGCCATTATTTCTTGCAGGGCTCTCTGCTTATGTATTTAAAAAAATAATTTAATAATGTAAAATCAGCCGGGTGGATGCTTCCTTTCACATGCCAAACTGATGTTAAAGAATGGTACACTGACTTTCTTTTACACCTGCCTGAGGCACTTTGATAAAGCAAGCTATATGACCTGTTTAGGTAGTCTGGCCTGTTCAAATTACAGTGCTGAGTGTATTGACACATGTTTTTAATGTGGTCAAAGGCTATGCAATGGTAATGATAATGGTAACTACTCACGTTGCCATGGTTGATGAAGTTGTGTTTGTGGGCGATGCGCTGGGCTGCCTCTTCTCCACCGATGATGTGAACTGCCCAGGAGTTGGTGTACATGTCTTGGCTAGATGCAGACTGCACCACTGTGATAAGGAGGAGCAGGCCGATTCCAAACTGCAAGGGGAGCCAGCAGATCTTCATGATTGAGACTGCAGTAACTTTATATGCTCCACGTTAACACAGTAATTCCTCTATTTCTGAGAGAATCAGTCTCTATAGATTACATGGATCAAACCTATAGAAGAAAAACAAAAAGGCTTAGTATAGGGCTTACACAAATTGAAATACAATGGGGTAGTTTAATTTATACAGCGCTACATATGCAGCATACAAACATTGCTATTTACGAATCTAAAATTACCTCTTTTTGTTCACTTAAAACTTTCGACATCACACCAGGGAATATTTTACCACATGGAGTAAAATTTGGGTTTCACCTATCAACAAATTCGAAAGACCCCAAGTAAATCTTTCTTTGAGTTACATCAAAACAGCTATTAACATAACTCCAAAATAAGGGCAGAGTATGGCAGGGAGTAGAGAACGCACAACTGCAATTGCACAAACATAAATGTGTTAGCCTTCATAAATTAGACATTGACTTCTAAAGTATAGTTAAATGACCAAATGGTATATAGTTACTGTTATTGCAACTGTTAAAAATTGGAAAAACACCCAAGGCAAAACTCATGCATCCAGACATCACGGTGGTTTGGTGGTAAGTATTGTTACCCCAGAGAAAAAAGGTCCATGAGGGTTTACTTCGGGTACTCCAGTTCCTCCCACGGTCTAAAGATATGCCATAGGGTAAGTGATTATGCTAAACTGGCCCCAATCCGAGTGTGATCTAAAGTGTTGTCGTAAACTTGTGTCTGTCGTGGCCATTGATGGCCACTGATGTGGAATAGCAATGTTAAATAAACTAAACAAACAAACTTAACCAGCTTGAAAGAAGGTGCAAGTGCATTTTGCTTTCCTGAACAAAGAGAAGGATGATAAGAGAGGCAAAGACTTTTCCTAGAACCATTGCTGTAGCCTTGCAAAATATCACAAATTATCTAAAAGACATGATAGAAAATAGACTAAATAAATAATAAATATAATAAATAATAGACAAAATAGACATTGCTTTCATCTAACAACAAAAACAGGCACAGAAGCCTGTGCCAAAGTCCCAGAAGCTGTTGTGAACTGTGACTAGAACTGTTTTTTTTAGTCATAGACAACAGTGTGGTTTTAAGCAATGAACGATCAGTGTGGATTTTACATAAACAGAAAGATGGCTATACATAAAAAGTTTATCCCTTTCTGTATGGTGGAGTGACTGAAGTAATGTGTTGTTTTTTTCTATAAATCCCCTTGTGCATCGTTAGGATACATTCTAAATAAAAATCTGGAAGCCTGTAACACAATCTTGTAAATTTGAATGTAATTTTAAATTGTAAATAAAAAGTACATCTTGCAGGAAGAAAAAAAGTCAAGAAAAAGTACTTCTTATAAAATATATTATGGTACTTTTGAGGAAACTTTTTAGTTTAAAAGTTAGCTGTGCCTAGAGAAAATGTAAAAGTTACACAATATTCTTTCTTAAAATCATAATCTTACCTGGATTAATTAAAACTCTTTTCTGAGATTAGGCAAATATTATTAATGAAACAGACATTCTACAGGCAAAACTTAAGTGGTCACAAAAGTCAAATGGAACATACCTTAGTTACCATTTATTTACCATGTGTTTTTGATATGTAGACATATTTACAGTTAACAGGTACCAACATTTACCACAGCACAGATACATTCATAAAACCAAATCTATTCATAAAGAAATAAATGAATTAAACTTATCTTGCTATTATCCATATGACAGACAAAAAGAAACAGGATGTATACATTAAGCTTAATGCAGCTTAATGCAGTAGACATAAAGCTAAAGTGGAGCAAAAGTTGTCTAGAACACGATGGGATTTCACCCCCAGGTTTCCAGTCACCAACTAGTATTTGTCACATGTAAAGTGGTAACACAGCATGTGCCCATCAATACTGATGATCACTTTCTGCACAAATAACTGCAGGAACAAAAGCGCAATTCTGTGACAAGGATCTCTGTCTTAGGTCGAAAGCCATTTAATGTGAGACCTTTGTCAGCAGTTGAAGCACATTAGGCTCCCCCAGTACTCACTTATGCAGTTAGCAGTGCAGAAGGTCCAAGAAAGACCTTCATAACCTTTGATGACTTTAATATGCAATATGTGGCAATTATGTTTTGCTTATAAATTAAATTTAACCAAAACTCGTCTGCCTCGTACCTAATTTATAACAACCATTGCTGTCCTAGGGATGGGCTTCATGGAGTGAAGACCACAGATGTTCACTGACTTACTACTGTCATGAACATATGGGTTCCCTTATCGGTCTGTTCAAATGCTGAAGTTTTCCTCTGTGGTACAAGCTGCTGTGCATCAAAGTGCCTCACGTTAAATGTTGTTTAAAAATCAAACACTGTAATAAAATATATACCTATATGTCGATTGGTTAGTAATTATTATAATTTTATTTAATCACTTAAGTTACCTAGGCAATTCTGCACAAATTTGTAAAGATCAAAATACTGGTTGTTTTGTGTAGAACTTTCTCATTTCACATCCTGTAGCTTTCACTTTCTAGAAGAACTGTCACCCAGGCAAGGTGCTTTAGTGTTAACTACCAGGCTATTATTTAATACTTGTAGAAAGCACTGTCCTCCTGACAATGTTCTTTATGTCCAGTTCTAAATTGTATTAAATTGGTTAACAATACAGCCTAGCAGAGAGAACACTTTTGGCATTTCAGGTTTATGGGGCATACATTAGCACATACATGAAAACACACACAACTGCAAAGCAATTATACTACTACTAAGTAAAGTAATGCCTTTTAAAATAGAAATTGTTAAAAACAATTCTTTAAAATGATGGCTTTCAAAATCAAGCATTTTCAGTCTTTCAGGCATCTGTGCAAACCCTGTTTAACACAAAGGCATATTCTGCTCATCCTCTTTTGTTCTTGCCCCAGGGAAACTCTCTGCAGGATCATGATACAGATGAGTTGCTGTTAGATTCGAGGAGATCTTTAGAGACTATGCAGGTTATGCTGAATATGGAACAAGCTTAGCAATTCCCTTAGAGCCCACTGCAAAGTTGTACATTATTTTACAAGACAAAAACCCAAACAACAGAGGCTAGATAACAAGATGCTTAAGGGCCCACATTTTCAAACATAGTTTATGAATAATCTCAGATAAAAAGGAACAAGCTACAAAAACAAGAAATTTCATTCAACTTCCTGCTTGTCATGTCCATTGCCTATGAAGTTTTATAATTAGCTATGTTTTTGATAGATTCAAGAAGCAAAAATAGAAACCTTCAAATCTTGTATTTGTTTTCATTTACACTGGATAGAATTTGTGTGTAAATGTAATTGTAGTGTAATAAAACATCACTGAAGAACTAAAAAAAAAATACTGTCACTAAACTCTGCAAAGCTGAGCTCATTAAGGTGAGCCATGTGCAGTGAGCTGGAAGGTAAAGCAAGCTGTCTTCCTGTCACTGAACTACTGAGGGGGGTAAGAGGAAAGGAGAAAGGAAGACAGTAAACCTTTACAGTGCTATCTTTTTCGGTAACACTAGGTTCCAGAAACCTTGTATTTAGAAAAATAAAATAAAATGAATAGAATGTCGTGTTACCTGACCAAACATATAAAAAAGGCACAGGAATCTGAAAAACCTACAAGTCAATAAATACAATTAATAAAGTTATAATAAAAAATAAAAGGGTACTGTAGAGCTATTACACTCATTTTGACATTAACATTGTCCAAAATAAAAAATACCTCAGATCAAGTTTAGAGGCACAGAAGCAAAAGCTAGCCACATCCAAACTGCAGCATAATGGCATAATGTCAACAGACAATAATTTGCTTATTAGAGCGGCCTAATTTGATTTGATTTTACTCATTATCTGTTTAATGAGACATATATCAGATATTTACCTGAAGATTCATGCTCCCAAAGTGAAGCACATGCACAAAAGAGCAATGTTTTACATCTTAACCAGAGATAAACAATCAAACAGAGTGAACAGTAATGGTAATGGTCATGTAATTTCGCCACAGCCACTTCCGTTTGTCCTTGGTTCCTTTAAACTTTAGCTTTTAAGCTGTTTAAGCTGTTCATTTTGTTCAATTTGTGGCCAATTCGGTCATTTCTTCATGAATATCTTCAACAATAAGCAGTTTGCAATATTTTCCTTCTAATTGGTGATATCTGTTACTTTTTATGTAACAGAACGTCTGTTCTCTTCTGCTCAGTGCTCATTTATTACGAATGTTGAAATGAAAGAACATAAAAGTTGCTTGAATTATGATCTGGTTGTGCAGTCACTTTGCGCATTTTGGATTTCGTTTCATTTATGTTTTATATTTCAATACCACGACTAAAAATGTTTCAGGTCGGAACTTAAATTTCTTCACCGCGTTTTTTGTAAACTTTGAAAACGTGCAAAGAAAAACCTGAATGGAAAAAGCCTACCCAAAAAAAAATCACAAAAAAAAGAGTTTTACACTGGGACGAAGTGGAAAAGTTATAAAATTGCTAAAGTTGAAATGCGGAAAAGTTTGATGGAAAAGGTTTTTTAAATGATCAGTGACGTATCAAGCTGTAATTGATGGATCAAGTCACATGATTTCATTCCATCTAATTATAAATTAAAATAAAACTAATCAGGAGGGCAGGCTCTGTGGTTGGTATGAAACTGGACTCTCTGGCGATTGTGGCAGAGAAGAGGACTAT
>JAUZSU010015790.1:0-22589 GCA_034780255.1 Parotocinclus maculicauda
CATGTTGTGGTGGTCTAATGGTTTTGCACAGTACGTTATGTTAGATCAGGAAAATTAACATATTACTAAATACTACTACAATACTGAATAGTGTGAAAATTTTGTCCACAGCTTAAGTTTACTGTTTTTCCCATTGCCTGACCCTCCTTAGAAAATAGTTTCTAGTTACGTCTTCAATAACTGCCCAGTTTCTGACTCTCTTATTAAAGAGAGAAGAGAGTGATATAAGTTATGATGCAGTGACACCTCATTATTTAGGTGTTTCCTGCAGAAAGTTGAATGTAGATGGGGGGGAAACAGCTGGAGAGGAATTCTCTAACGGTCTTTTCCTCTCTACTTCTCCCCGTTTCTCCCATTGTCTCTCTGTATTTCCTGATCTGCAATATACCAACTTTCCTCTTGAATATTCAGAGTCATGGTCACAGTTCCAGGGCCTTAACCGATAAGAGTTTGAGGCAGTAGTCTCCTCCAGGCTGTATGACAAGATAGATCTCCTGCTATCATGTCACTTTTCTTAATATGTCTGTCCATTGGAATGTGTCGTAACTGCTACTAAGCTCTCTGTTCCACGGCAGGCAGTGAAGGCAAGTGTGGTGCCAAGAAGAGTTTGGCTGTTTATCTAAACAACATTATTACTGCATTGTTGTGGTCTGCCATGCTAAATCGAAGAGAAATATGTGCCAAACTCTTTTCCTCTGTTCACTTCATCTTCAAACAAGACTTAGCACGCACCCAGCAGAGACTCATACACTTAACACCCTGAATCATTTTTAGGAACAGGCACACCCAAAACTATGAAAGACCACACATACACATGCAGACAGGCCTGTCTACCATTTGCCTCTTAACAGTATGCCTGACACTCATGGTCCATTTCTAGGTTAAAACCCCATCAAGCTCAAATGTCTAAAATATTTGTCTACCCCAGTGGTTTACCTTCTAAAATTATGTTCGGTGTTCACTTTCCAACATCTCTTGGCACAATGGTTCAATGGTTTAAAATTAATGGTGTAATTTCCTGTCTGACTGTAAGGGTGAGTCACATGCTGTAAAGTCTGGGCTCTTAAAAGTTCCATCTTGTTGCCATGCGAGTGATTTTTACCAACAAGAATTTTGCCATATATGTTTCCCTATGTATTAATCAAGATGTGGATGTATGCGCACGCAGACAATCGCATCCAAGATATGATTTAATTACATATGTCATTTTTTATTTTCTTAATTGTTTATAAACAGTAACTGCTTATTTGCTTAATTTATTATATTGGAAGAAAGTGAAAATCTAGCATGCACAGATGTTTGGATATACTGTCAGTATATAGGTTTTAGCAAACCCTTTGCCAGAAGTCCTTTCTTACAGAAACATTTTTGAACCCATTTAATTCATTGTATTTATATTTGAAATATATGCTATCCTATTTTAATATAATATGATATCATATCATATTTTAGCCATCTGTTTTAACTGAGGTGGATGCCTCACTGACTCCAAATTTGTGCTATTATTTTTCCACTCACTCTTGTCCACGTTGATTTTGTAACTTTTCTTGGAAACACATACTACATGCAAATAACTTATTTTCATAATGGTTTATGGACTAAATGGTTGTTCAGTTATTCTTTTCAAATCACCCACAGAATATCTTAATGTGCACACTTGAACTAATACACCACATAAGTACAGTAATGACATCAATTCAGACAATGTTCGATCTCATGAAATTCCAATAAGGATATCCCTCTTATTATTAAGGCTATTGATCTACTTAACACTTTTATTACTTTTCCATATAAATTACCTGAAACAGTTACTTTAGCTGAGTTCTAAAACACAAACAGATAGTGCAGAGAGACAAACTAGCATGCAGATACTTTAGATGAACAAGCGTGCAGCCAGATGAGTCCGTGAGAGAGGAGCAAAAAAAAAAGCAAAAACAGTATTGTATGTGTACAGTATCTAGTCTGTTTAGTCAACAGCGTCACGTAGTGCTATGGCAGAGTGTACAAAATAATAAAATAGAAAAAAAAAAATCATTTTAAAATGTAATTTTAAAAGTTTTTTATCCCTCCTTGACAGTGTGGTTTGCATCAGTGACTTCATGGTGGGTTAAATGACTGTAAAAGACATGTTGCAGTGAGTTTAACAGGGTGCACGCATTGCTAACGTAAGTTAAACTAACTGGCTAGGTCTTAAGAATGTAAACAGGAATTCTTGTCCCCCATGGAATTGGGTTCTCAATGCATTTTAAGTATGAAGATTTCTCATGTTTTTCTTTTAACATCTAAAGTAAAGTATTTTTAATGCAAAGTCCCCATCAGTCCTAAAACTGGTAATTAATGACAACCAGCCAAAAGGAAAAGTATGACCTGAATCCTCCTGGCCTTCAGGCTGCAGTTAGCATTAGTAGCTATGCTAATGCTGTGATTTCACCAATAGGGTAAATCACTAAATCAAATGAGATTAATATACAAGTGTTAATGTAAGTGTTTATGTGTAATGGACTCAGCCATGATACAATGTAAATAATACTGAACTCATCAGTTGTTCATACATTTATACATGCTACATTTGTTCAGGGAGCATCTGTACAGTACTCCAGTAATGCATCTAATACCTTATGCATTGGATATGCATTGCATGTTGTTGGCTTTTCAGGAGGTCTGGTATGATTTAATTCAATTTACATTATTTCTTATGGGGAACATTTGGTACTCATCATTTTTGGTTGTAGACAAGCCTTCTGGAATAAATATTTATTTTATTCTTTTTTTTCAAGGTGGTATATCTGATATGCTGTATATTAGTAAAATCTATAATATAGTGTTCGGACAATGTTGAAACCATATAGTGTGCAGTTTGACAGAACGCACCATGGAGGTTAAGTGACACATATCTGTACTCGTATTTTGGGCAAGTATCCAGAGGCTCAGACTATTTCAACATGCATATCAATTTACAACACCAGTGTTGCCTTGATATGCATGTCTGTTGGAATTGTTCCTCGATTTAAAACACATACCCATTTTCAAACCCGTGCATACACATAAGCACACAAGATTCCTGTTGCTGATAAAGCATTTCTAACACAATAGACTCTAAGCACAGAGGAAGAACACTTTCACACAGCAGGGTCTCGCTACAGGAAGCACTCCCACCATGATAAAGCTGCATTACCACCCTGAGTCAAAGGTCAGAGGTCACAGTTTTAGGCAGTCTTTTATGACATGAATGGCTTGTCTGCCTCAGAGCTATCATAGCCTATTTCAAGAGCTCATTAACTATTATCAGTGGAGTGACATGCTTACACATCCTTGTAATTACAGATCATTTTGAATTAGCACAGTGTTTTACGTTCCGGTTTTCTGATGTCATGGGTAGTTATTTGTAAAGGTCAGGATGTAATTATTCATACATTCAGCATCCATTGAATAAAGAGACCCCTTATATAGTACTCGGCTTCCTCAAGTACTGCAAAAATGTCTCTGTATTTGTGTGAGTGTGAGTGTGTGTCTTCAATTCTTGCGCCGACTCTGTAAGGACTTCCCAAGGTCACTGTGTCTCTCTCTCTCTCTCTCTCTGTCTGACTAATGGTTTTTGTTATATTTATGCAACACCATGTGAATTGTTATTAGTCATATAAGAGACCATTCCATAAGTCATAGAAGAGTGGTGGAAATCCCCTTTTTAGCTATGTCATGTTTTCCACTTTGCACTGTGCTAGCTGAGCACCTGTTATGTTGTGACATGGAAGACTGCATGACAGTAAATTTTACATTTGACACTTTAGCGCCAGCCATTCTTATCTCAGAAAAAACATTTCCATCTCACAATTTCTATGTATGTAGCGTTTTTTAACTGTCCTAAAATATATATCTCAGTTCCTCAAAAGGCTGTTATGTTAAGTAATAACCAAGCATAACAATTTTATTTGTCTTAAATCATTATTAATTAATTAATGCAGTTGTTAAAAGGTGGGCATGTATAAAGTATTATTCCTTTCTGTTTTGTTTTGGGTTTTTTTTTGTTAGTTTTTTACATTTTTTATTTCATTAATGATTATGGAGCAAGCACAATGGACTGGCTTCCAGCCCAGACTCTTTTCTGACATGGCACCAAGTATTTCCAGCAGAGATCAACCACAACCCTCACTGGTATAAAGCAGTTACTAAAGATGATTAAATTTTTAGAACTGAAAGTATTTGTTGTGCCTCGTAAACCTTAAGAACATGCAAAAAAATATCCTTACTTGTCCTTAACCCAGTAGAATTATTTTGTTTTTTGCAAACTAAGACAATTTGTAACATACCATACGAATTGGGTGGTGTGAATTGCTAAAAATTTGCAGATTGAAAAGACTAAATGTCTTCAATAAAGCTTATTAATCATGCAAAAAGTGGTAGGGATTTGATCGCCTAATTGAGATCTAAATTGACCTGTAAGTTGATTTACAAGACTGTGGTGAGCAAAAGAACTGCACTAATATTAATATGTGTTAATGAATGGATGGCTGAATGGAAAGAAAAGTGAAGCTGGTCATGGGGTCTGTACCACTCTCATCTTTATCGTTTCTCTCTCTTGTCTCCGGGACCTTCTGCCAGACAACAAATTCCTTGGATATAAGAATCATACTTTTTTTTACCTGCAATGCTACCAGCACAGATATATTAACAATATAACAAAGAATAACTTAACTATATATAACAATTCGAATTTGTCACGCTGCATTTTGTACAGCTGTTCTTTAGGCTTCAGTACCATTAATTGAACATGGCATGTGCCAGAATTATTTTATTGTTTGCAAACTAAGTCACAATCCTGTGTCATCTCTACTGTTAATTTTCCAAATTGAACAGACTAAATCTAGTCTTTCCACTGGTATATGTCATAACATTGATGGGCCATGTAACCCAGTCCTGGAGGAGATTTAGATCACCAATTTGACCTTCTAAACTCCCTAAGAATTCCCAGTGTTTGTACTTCTGCCAGGGGCGCAATTCCTGTCCAACCCTCCCTTTTTTCCTGTTACACTGGTGATGTCACCAAGCCATGAAGTAATGGCTGGCGAGCAGTATCTTTTCCTCTCTGGGCATTTCTCACATCATGGCAAATCGGTTCGTATTGACCTCACTTTCTTGAGGGCACCAGTGTGAACAATAGGAAACCTGTTCCTTTGCTACTGAGTAAGTGATTTTGAAGAACCATTGTGGTTAGACAGTTATCAGGGCATGAGCTCAGAGAAGGACATAGCTCATTTGAACTGCTTAGGTCAGAAGGGCTTGAATGATGGCATCATTACCACATCTGTCAGGGAGCACTAGCTGGCTTTCACTAAGCATGGGTGCAGGCAAGGGGTGCTGGATTACATAAATTTAACACACAATGGTGAACTGACATTGCAGCAGAGAGAGAGTTTCCAGTTTTATTTTACGAAATGCTACAAATGCTAATCAGATCTGGTCAAAAATGTATACCAAATTTTTTCAGCACATGTGAAAGTCACTTTTTATTATGCAGGATACTCTGATTCGCAATCTGATTGCGACGATCGTTTTCAATTCTGGTCTTTTTTGATATGCTACATAACCACCTTCCCATTGGAAAAAATGCCCTTCATCCAATATGGAAGCTTATAAGAAGTCGGTTATGCTCCAAACAGAAAAGGTCCCCTCACCCATGACTTGCTGTGTTATTGAGATATGTCATTTTCCTTTTTGTTTCTAAAATCTTTGTGTTTTGAAAGCCAACTCCTGGAGATCAGCTGTAGCAAAACGAAACATTTTACTTCATAGCAGAGTGAATTTAAACCAATAATGTATTATATAATAATACATAAAATCTGCAAATATTTTATTACATTTTATTCAAATGCTGTGTTTTCAAGGTCAAATAATATCTAGACAGTACGGGCAATGTATTAATCTCCTTTTTTATCTTATGTTCTAGGTGTTCTACGTGTCAGATATGTTTAAGCCCAAAGTCAAAACCACGAGCGTGCCACCATCACCAATCAAGAAGGAACTTCTTCCCTCCGGTGACATCATAGACCGAAACAACCACCATATTCACCATCTCCCTTGAACCTGAACAGCCATATGTGAATAAAGAGTAGCACTATTTTATGCTGCGCTATCTTTCTCTCATCTGACAGTAGAATGTAGGAGCAGGATACAGAGACCTTTTATTGTTGAGACTCTTTATATATATTTTTTTTACCAACCTTGAGCTCAAGTAATATGTAAAGCTAATCAATCACACAAAAAGTGGTAGAAATTTGATCCCCTAATTGAGATCTAAATGGGCCTGTAACTTGCTTTACAAGACTGTGGTGAGCAAAAGAACCGCACTAATATGAATATGTATTAATGAATGGATGAATGGATGGAAATTGGATGCATGCCCTTTAATGAAAAGAAAAGTGAGGCTGGTTATGGGGTCTGTACCACTCCCATCTTTATCGTTTCTCTTTCGTGTCTCCGAGGCCCTCTGCCAGTATAAGACAACAAATTCCTTAGTTATAGGAATGATACTGTTTGAATGATACCTGCAATGTTACTAGCACAGATATATTAACAATATAACAAAGAATAACTTATAGCACTATATTCAACAATTAGAAGTTGTCACCACTCGTTGTCTCTGCGGTGTAGCTCTGAGGAAGCTTGATGAGGTTTAGCATGTAATAGAATGAAATCCAATGAACTCTTACGCTGTGGTGTGATAATGTCCTTCAGACAATATACACACACCATTATGAAATACTGACCTTCTTGACTGCTAGACCCATCATTGCTGTTCTTATCTACTTACACAGTGGCCTAGCTCAAAGAGGAGCTCTATATTATTGGGATTTTAGTGGGCGGGCTAAAGGGAGCTGGCTGTAGAAAGAAGCTAGAAGTCAAATGTTACGTCAAAATTGTGAATTTTAGACAGCTACCCGTCTGCAGCCGTGTTAAGAGGGCATGGCTGAGCCATGCTTCTCCGTTTTTCATCCGTGTCCTGGTGGGTGGGATTTGTCCTGAGGAAGATGGCCTACTGCTATCAGCAAGATCTTGCCGTTTTTGAGCTGGCTTGACACCTTTTATTTTGGATAGTTGAAAGAGTCTCTCCCGCTGGCTGGTATAGACTCTTCTCCCTTCCAAGCACAAAATCACTTAACAGTAATGCCAACTGTACTTAGCCAGGGTTAGTTTAACAGTCTCTCACAAGTGCCATCTCCCCACCATGTTCAAAGATGCTCAGTGCCACATTTTTGTGTATGCATGGACGTATGTGTGTTTGTGTATCTGTGTGTGTGAGAGAGAGTGAGTGAGACTGTGTATGTCGCACTATGTTTCTGTACCTGGTCCATGACTGTGTGCAGAAAATTATCACCATGTGAAGAAAAAATGAAAGAAAACTGTGGATTTTTTTTCCCTAAATGCCTCTTTTTCTTTTCTACATAAGGTCTACTGTCATCACTAACAGCTGTACAGCGCTGACATATTTGAGATTAGTTTACATACAGTACATCTTTACAACACAACTAAATGCCACATGGCCTTCAATTTGTTGCACACCCATCACACTGTATAGTCCGTCCTATCATTTCAGCCAGCTGTTTTTTCCTTTTTTTCTTTCTGAACTTTATAAATATAATGTATAGATCACTAAAATTAACTATGTAAAATATTATTGCTGAACGTATCCACTATGAATTAAGTGTCATGACCTGTGTTATTTACAAATTGCTGCTTCAACAAGCATTTATTGACAGATTTTTGTATTTAGCTAACTATTGTAGATTTGTCATAGTACGTTGAAAAGGACTACACATACAAATGTATCAAAATTCACTATCAGTATTTTTGTATTGTCTTATTTTGTACAAAATAAATAATAGCATTTTCTGCTAAATGTACCTAGATCTAATACATGTGCTTTTAAAATAAAAAGCTCAATATGAACATTATGAATCAGCTGTATGTGTTTTATGTATTGTAAGGAACTGCTTGTTGAATAAAATTGTCGTTGCCTGGACAGTACAATAGTCACAATCTACTTAGGCTACTGTAAAGTAAATATAAAATATTAAAATCACTTCTTCCAGGAAGTAAACAACGCCGTGGTTCTTCAGTTACTGATTTATTTCAGCCCTTGTTACACTTTACAGTCATCAAATCCACCATTTAACTGTTGTACATGACAACACTTTCACAAGTTTAGGTTGCAACGTCTAAGGTTGAAAAACTTAAAAAGTTAAAAGTTAAAATTTTTATTTCCTGTTACAATTTGTTTTAATTATTAAAACCTCGAGCGGGCATTGACTGAATGGTTGTTAATTGGCATTTACCTGCAATTGTCCACATGTGCACATTTCATTATAGTTAATAAGAAGCATCCTGTTCATTTTTGGTCGACAGGTAACACTAATCATGAAAATACATTCCTTATTGCATAATATGATGCAGGTGCCAAAATGAGAATATGTAAATGACCTCAGTGATGCAAAAAATAAATAAATACAAAGCTCAAAGCCATAGCTAGCATTCCCCTGATGGGTGTTGATGTTTACATTACCAAAATACTCTATGAAAGATAGGGTGATTTCACTTTTTTGGCAGCAGGCTGGATTACCCCGAGTGGGTGTCAACCAGGCTTATGTATTCTAAGGCCAACATGTTTGACTTTCTGCATTAAACCTGCTTTCAGATCTGTAGCAACATTGCAGCTGCCTTACTGGGACTTTGAAACTGTTAACATGTGTAGAAACTCTGCCCAGCATGGACTTAACCAATCAAACATCTTTCTGCTCTCTGACAGCAGAGACAGGATCACAGCGAGTCGTAAACATGCCTCAAAACTTCAGCCAAGAGCACGAGTGAGCCAAAGTTGAGCTGGGGGTTTTGGCAAGGAGAATGTGCTGATAGAGTGCAGTGGCATCTGGAGCAGTTCTGAGAGCCCATGCCGGAGCTGCGACCATGTTTGGCAGTAAAGATAAATACAGAAAGCTGGTATTGGGAAACCTTGATTGGCGAGTGTGTTATGGAAGCCATGCAGATGAAAGAAAGGTCACCTCTGCCATGTCTTCTGATACCCCTATAGACAGTACAATGAAGAGCTAAAAATCGTAATTTTACCCTGGCTAAACTATACTTTACTATTTTATTAATAATGAAATAATAATAATAATAACACCATTTGTTGGACTCAAATTCAATGTATTCATAGCCTTATCCTATGCTGTATATTTTAACTAGAGTCAAAACTCCATGTAGAGCAAAAGCTTTATTGAATATAAAAATCACTGATTAAAATCGGTTGAGAAATAATTAGGTTATTGTGCATTTTAATGAGGAAAAAACAGCTCCCCCATTAAATTGTTTTTGTTTTTAAGCTAAGTTAGGAGCTCTCTTAGATGATACATGGAACTTTTATGAATCCCTGATTTGTTGCATTTTCCTTGTTCTTCCTTACCTCTGACTACAGATTTATAATTCAGAATAGAATAGATTTACATTTTATAAAATCCTTTAATATTGCCAAAGGAGTAAGGAAAGCAACTGACAAAAAGACGGTAGGTACATCTTTAAATCAATCAAAAAAGTGAAAATCAGTAACCTGTCATTTACATGTATTCATATAGCCAGTGCACACAACAATTAGTGGATATTTATGGATTTGATTTGATTTGATTTGATTTGCTTAAACACCTAGTTGTGCTGCAAAGAAGTAGCTCAGAATTTTCCAAAATTGTATAGTAATTGCCCTAAGTCATTTTATTATTATAAGTGATTGTTTAAACACTGGTTCTGGGGTACTTAAGATTTCTTTTAGCTAAAACCTTCACGAACATTGGAAAGTAGAGCTAAAGGTTTGTGAGAAATCACATGAATGGTCTGACATCCAAAATTTAAGAAAATGTTTGTTTTTTTTAAGTAATATTTTAAAATAAATAACATTGGAATGTAGTGATGATTGTAATAAATGTGTATAAATAGTAAAAACAAATTCTAGAAATGAAATATAACTATATACTTGTTATCTAAACCTCTCTATTAAAGTACAGAATGTAGAATGCCAATGTTCACTTGATGTATTTGGACGTCTATGTTTGAGAAATGTGTGTTGTGATACCAAACTTGACCCAAATGTGAATTTGTCTAACCAGAATTACTTCATTATTACAGAAACCCCAGAGTTCCTCTTATTCCTATTATAGTATATTATACAGGGTGAGTCAAAAACCACAGGACACGTCACATGCTGCGTCGTGGACTCTTCGCAAAAGCTGCCAAAACCACTGTTGAGCTTTCTTCATCGGTAGCGTTGTCCACAGTCCCGATTTCTCTGAGTTTGGCTATGAGGGATGCAACAGTGCTGAAGTCAGTAGCAATGATATGGCAGATGTGTTCCCCAGACAGCAGAATTGTCAATTCCATTTTCAGTTGCCTGTGACGAGCAACAAAACTTTTGAGAAATCGATTTCTAAGACAATTCTGGTCTTCTTTGATATAGAACTTTGCCACCTTCCCATTGGAAAAACATGCCCTTGATCCAATATGGCTGCTAAAAGATAGGCCCCCTCACTTATTACTTCCTTAAGTATTCAGAAATGTGATTTTCCCTTTTGCTTTTTAATTAAAAGGGTGTCCTGTGTCTTTGGCTCACCCTTTAAAACAACATGTATATACTGTACTACAAAGTAAGCAATCCACTAACAGTAGGACAAATGTAAAAACGTTTGAAAGCTAAAAGGAAATGGCCCATAAAATGATTGGTTCTTGCTAGTTACCTTTTTCACAGAAAAAAAATCAACTGAGAATTAAAACAGTTTGAGAAACAATGTGCAGGGTGGCTGCTATATGGGTTTAAACATGTTTGAGAGTTTGTCAAACACACTGTACTCTCAATCCGAATCTGGTTTTCAATCACAATGGCTCAGAATAAAGCATGCATGAACACCATAACCAGATTTGTGAATCTAAGAGAAAATTAACATGGAATTTAAGTTGAGCGTACAGGTCATTTTCGGCCAGCAGTACTGTGCGAGATGCATGATTAAGGGCTGTGGAAATACTGTGGAGAGAATAGACACTGGTTGAATGTGAACTTATGTGAGGTATAATATGGAGAAAAACACATTCCCCAGTCATCAGCTCTACTCAGCCAATCTGAATTTATAGAGTTTTATAGACTACCTGTGAATCTGACTGCATTTCTGAATCGAGTCTCTCTCACAGAAACACAGACACGTATTCTCTGTGACTGTACATTTTGCTTGTAACTTGATGACCAGTTCCTATATGTCAGGTGTTCAATTAGAAAATTCTGAAGGGAGAAGCTGGCATTTAGTGAAGATGTTGGATATGTCTGGATATCAGCCTAGTGGAGTATAAAAGATTGCTGTCCTTATGTATTTACAGCATTAGTGCCATAATTATATTAAAAAATCCCTCAAAGCAAACATTTGAGCAAATTGAAGGCTGGTTTCTCTGTTCTGTCTGAGTGTACACGGAGTTGGGGGAATGGAAGCAATGGCATACAGTAAGACCACATATACAGTACACTGAAAAAATGTAGCCAGAGACAAGGGGGCCACTGTGGCTGAGTAGGAACTGTCCAGTTGAGTCGGAGTGAGGGTGGGACTTTTAGGAAGGGGGTCCAATGCTCACAGGAGCATTTCAGTCCACTCCGTCCCTGAAAAACGAGGAGGGCCTGGGCAGGGCGCTGTTCCTTACTTCCTTTAGGGAAATGAAGCACATTCCTGAGTGCTGTGCTGGAGAAAGGAGAAATGTCAAGAAAGATAGATGGATTTATGGTCATAGACATGTTAAGAGGGTGGCTAAGCTAGTGTAATAAAAACTAATAAGATGAACTAAAAGATAACAGAGATGGGACTCATAATACTGTTAAATTGCATTTTATTGGTTAAAGAATACCATCATCATTATCCGTAGAATTCGCAGTGCAACCATGAGTGTGTGGTGAAGAGAAAAGAAGGTACACTGCAATACACTGTGAAAAACCCATAGAAATTCCATGTTTGATTGAAACACTAAGCCTTTCAGATGGATGTTTCTTCCTCTCTCATAAACATGTCAGCATACTGGAATTAATACACTTCTCATTTCCAAGAATTTATCTTGACCTATTAAAATAACACAAAATTTCCTGTTGGCTTCATACACAATGAGCATGATCATCTTTTAATTGTAAAAAGGTGGAGTGGCCTACATTTGGTGCCCTAGTTACTTTCTGCTTGAGTTATTCTGTATTTTGACAGTAATATAAATTTATACCCTCTAAATCAAACAGTAGTCACCTTGCAATTTTAAGTTGGTAGTAACAGCAGACTCCTACAGATGATGTTGCAAAAGGAAGTGCATTCCAGTCACAGGTGAGTATATATCCACTATACTAAGGCTTTAACATATCACACTAAATGTAGTCAAAAGTTTTGCCTTTTATAAGGTATTGCAACATGTGCTATGCGATGTATATTCATTCTGTGCTGTTCAAGGTTACACTAATGATGGAATATGTCTTAAACATATGGAGGAAATCTGCTAAATCTGCTAGCCAAGTCCCAGAGGTCCCTTCTGTTTGGGATGGGCAACAAATAAAGACATAATAATCTGTGTATAAGGAAGGAGAGGCTGGACATAAGGAGTAAGAAAGTCTTACGAATTCTATGTTTTTTAGTGTATATTGTGCTTATTCTTTATTTGGCGTTTAGTGGTCACTCCTTGTAGTTCCACAATTACAGACTGTGGTCCATCTGTTTCTGTACATACCCCACTTTGTTTTTCCACTTCACTCTGTTCTTCAAAGGTCAGAACCTCAAGGACCAGCACAGATCAGGTACCATTTACATTTTACATTTACATTTACAGCATTTAGCATACACCCTTATCCAGAGCAACTTACAACTCAGTCTTACAATTCAGGAAATGGTGGGTTAAGGGCCTTGCTTAAGGACCCAACTGTGGCAGCTTTGGCAGAAAGTCCCGTGCCTTGACCGCCATGCTACCACCCATTTGGGTGTGCCACTGCAGTGACACTGACATGGTGATGTGTTAGTGTGTGTTGCAATGATATGATATGGACTGTGGTAGCCTAGCAATTAAGGCACTGGACTCTGGATCTAAAGGTCCTGAGTTCAAATCCCACCTCTGTCAAGCTGCACAGTTGGGTCCTTAAGCAAGGCCCTTAATCCACCATTGCTTGAATTGTAATAATATATCAGTTGTAAGTCGCTCTGGATAAGGTCTGCTAAATGCTGTAAATGTAAATGCCAAACTCTGCAAACTTGTTTCTTTATGGACCTTGACTTGTGCCTGTAGACATTGGTGATTTGGAACAGGTTCTTTCCCACAGCAGTGTAACAGTGTAACGGAGCTTTTCGCGTCTGCCAAGCCAACATTTGTCTCTCAGACTGATAGATTATGAGACAGAGTTCATCAGGCTGCTCCAGAGTCCAGTGGCAGTGGGCTTGGGTATCGTTTGCATTTTGTCGATTGCTTATAATCCCAATTTTTGATTCCGGAATGGTGACAATATGTGCTAAATGGTTTATAAATAGGTATAGGATGTTTTGCGAGCACTGTAACAACCAGGAATGTGTCTGAAATATGAATATCTGGCCTGAGGAATATTTTAACATACGAGGCAATGAAATAATTTTTTATTTATTTATTTATTTGTTGGACGAGGGGTTGAGTTGTGTTTCTGTGGCTCAGATTTCTCTAATTGGTTGCTTCAGTATTCTTTGTAGTGTTACACTGACAGCCACTGTTGTGCAGATGATGTGTTTTCGGCAGAGGAAACGTGGCTTGTTGATTTTCCACCCGCCGCCGCTGTCACAGTGTGGTCCCTCAACCACTGTGTGTGGCGTGTTATTTTTGGCTAGTCCGTTAAATGTATTTCCGGCAGCTGCAAAATAGTGGCACATGGGATAATTGCAACTGTTTGATTGGCGGTGAAGTAGCTCAGTCAGTTTAACGGTTTATAAATTCTTAAAACTTTACCTCCTATCACGGTATTGTTATTGATACATAAAACATAATTACACTTAAATTTATAAATGGCTGGGATATCACTATACAGGAAAAGAGAATATAAAGCCACTGTATAATGTTTGTTAACGTGAAGTAAACTAAGTAAACTTGGAGTGTCTCATTAATTTGTGTGGAAAGTGGGTTGCACTCTGTCATACAGGTCTACCGAATGTCCTCCCTGTGTCTGCGTGGGTTTACTCCGGGTACTCTGATTTCCTCTCACAGTCCAAAGAAATGCATGTTAGGTTAGGTTAGGCAACTGGACTTCTTTGTTCTTGAAGACGTCTCGCTTCTCTTCTGAAAGTCTTGTTCAGTTCTAAAGGCTGATGAGGAGTTCCAGGATTTAAGTCTAATGGGGTTTCACCTTGGACGTACTTGACCCATCCTGTTGTTAGGATCGCAGGGGCCAAGGTGTCACCCATTGGTGAGTCATTGCCCCACGCTGCCATCATGCGAGTCGTTATGAGTCACTTGGTTTGAGGTGTGAATGGGGGTTAAACCTCCTGGGAAGGGATCTCAAGGCAGCTTCGTAGGTGACTGTAGGTAGCTGCTGTCGTTAGCCTCGTCCTTTGTTCAATAATGGCTGTTGTAATTAGAATAAATAGTCGCTTTCACACTTTTCTTTTTAAACCATCTGTCTTATCTGTTCAAAATATGAACATTAGTGTCCTCAAAGGAGTGTCCTTTGTCTTTAAAATTGTTTGTCGGGTGTAATACCTGTGATTAAAAGGGGGAGAAAAACTTTTAGGATTTTTCCCATAATCTTGTGCTGTTTTTTAACAGGCATTGATGCACTATGCTGGGAGCCGGAACTCACAAGAACACGGTCTCGCACTGCTGGAGGTCTACTGTCTGTCCATCAACTGTTTTGCACTGGCGAGGCCACACCTCACAGTCAATTCATCCAGTGTAGCCCTTGTGCTGAAGAGACTTGCACTGTGAGTATTGCTCTCAATACATATCAGTGTTTCAGACCATTAAGAATTACTAATGTGCTTTAACCCTAACCCACTACAGGGGCACCAATCATCCTTTCACTCCTTATTCGGATCCCAATACTGTTGAACCTCGTTATTGTTTGTTCTGGTTATCGTACAATTTTTCAACACAATTTTTGTAAGCGCCGCCACCTTACAGCCCTTAAGGTCCCGGGTTCAATCCCAGGGTGGAGCGGCCTGGGTTCATTCTGTGTGGAGTCTGTATGTCCTCCCCGTGTCTGCGTGGGTTTACTCCGGGTCCTTCGTTTCCTTCCACAGTCCAAAGACATGCGTGTTAGCTTAATTGGTGTCTCTAAAGTGGCTCTTAGTGTGCATGTCTGTGTGTCGTTCCTGCACTTGCGCCCAGAGTTGCCGGGTGGGCACCGGCTGGCCCGCGACCCCGTGTGGATTAAGCGGAAGATAATGGAAGAATGAATGTACCGAGGATCGACATGTTAACATGCCCAGTAACGTTATTTGTTTACTTTTGATGGCGCGTGTTCTGCATGCCATGAAGCTGTTTAGATAAGTGTTGAATTCAATGCACATTAGGAGTGAACAACCTTTAAAAAATGATTTATTACCGCAATTAAGCTCGTGTTGAGTTGTTTTGTTAAGTTGAATTGGTGTGCCTGCTCAGCTGAAACTCGCCTTCTGTATTCCTTTTCCATAGACTGTTATCTAAGTGCTTTTTTTTGTTTATTTGTTTTGCTTTGATTAGGAGCTGTTTCGAATTGCTGCTCTCAGTACCTCAGAATGAGATTCCCCTTGAAGCCTGGCTGCAGTTTCATGGCTGTGTTCAGGTGCGATTCAGATCCTCTTTTTACCCGCATTCTTTCCCCTCAGACATTGTGTTAATGCGAACTGAAAAGAACAGGCTAAAATTAAAACAGTGGTGACTGAGAAAAAGAAATGGTCTTCTTCTGGTCAAAGCTGATATTTGCACATAAAACGTACAAGTTACCTAAAATGTCTCGACTTGCGTACAGGGTATTGACACGGCTGCATGTGTTACAGGCGGCACATGAAGCCATGTTGGAGTATGGAAGCACTGACCTGCAGGCTTTGGTACAGATCACAGGAGAGGGTGGAGCCTGGAGTAACCACACCCTTGTTGCGCTCCTCACTAAGCAGCCTACCGAAGAGAACGAGGGTGAGCAGCTTTGTACTGTTTAAATGTAGTCCTAAGGTTTAGCTTCCCTGCTTTACAGCTAATTCCCCTATGAGAGTGGAATGTTTAAAACGTTTTTCTATGATTTAAAAAAAAAAAATATTTGTAGCTAGCTAGGGCTGTTGAAATTAAATTTGTGTATCTTTGCTTACGTGTTAATGTGCAGGGTGAGTCAAAAGACACTGCATTATGGCTGTTAAAACCATTGTTGAGGTTTTATTGTCATTAGATGTTCTTTGGATGATCACTAGGTGGCTTGTCGTCCACAGTCCCGGTTTCTCAGAATTTTTTATGAGGGATGAAATTGGTGATCTTCATGGGAGTCGGTTGTTAAAGTCTGTTGCTATGATGCATCAGCTGCGTTCCCTGGGCATCAGAATCCTCAATTCCATCTTCAGTTACCTGTTACGAACAGTAAAAATTTTGATTTTTTTTTATTTCTGAGACAATTCTGATCTTCTTTGGTATCCTACATGACCACCTTCCCATTGGGAAAAACTTGCTCTTGATCCAATATGGTGGCTTTCAAGATACCAGCCGTGTTCTTGAAATAGCCTAAAAGATAGGCCCCCCCACCCATCACTTGCTGGGGTATCAGATATGTCATTTTCATATGGGACTGTTAGTCTAGCGGTTAAGGTACTGGCCTCTGGACCAGAAGGGCCAGGGTTCATATCCCACCTCTGCCAAGCTGCCACAGTTGGGCCCTTAAGCAAGACCCTTAATCCACAATTGCTTGGATTGTAAGACTTTATAAATTGTACATCGCTCTGGATAAGGGCGTCTGCTAAATGCCATAAATGTAAATTTTCCCTTTTGTTTTTGACATAAAGGTGTGCTTTGTCCAGGGTGTCCTGTGACATTTGACCCAAATCTTAGAAAATCTTAATTTGAATTGCGTCCTCACATGCCGATGCTTCAAAAAAACATAAGAGGCAGAGGAGCATCACTTGTGGGGAAGTTTTAATCTGATAAGGAAGAATGTGTTTATCGTTCCACTGTGTCCAGTTTAAGAAGCTGCATGCATCTGTTCAGAGATTCTGAAACAGACTTTACATTTCAAGCTTTAAATAAATAAGCAAAAAATAAATCGAACAGCGATCATTTCACAGGATATGTTGCTCTTAATGAAAGTGAAATATGAGAGTGTTAAATTCGGAACCCAGTCAGGGTTCTGTTCAGTTGAGTACCTCAGCTTTTTTTTAACTTGTAATACTTACAGTAGTATTAGTAGTAAGAAGAACCCTGCACATTTAAATAATAATATGGAATAAATCTGACATTTATATGAAGAGTTCTGCTAAGCCTGACACTTTCAGAGCAGTGATTGAAACTTTTAGTAACGAGGCAAACCATTAATAGCTCCTCGTTACAGACCATCAGGACTGGTGTCCTTAATGTTGCTATGTTAACATTGACATTAAGTGCAGTTTAGTGTGCATATAAACGGTACAATGGGTAATGATAATAGTGATTTTGTTTTGACTTGCCATGTACAAGTAACCAGTGTCAGTTAAGAGCTATTTTATATGAATAAAAAAACCATAATACAATTTCTACAAACGTTATTTCTGTGGTCGATAATGTTCACTTTGTTATTTACTTCCTAATCACTTGTGCCCGTTTAGTAAATGGTTACCTTGGTCTGGAGGGTGGAGACTTTTTGGAAATGAGAGTCAAGCACCTGGAGGTGGTGGGAGAGGTGGAAAAAGCGTTGATCCTCACCAAAGCCTGTGGGAACTGCAGGTTGCTGTCCAACCGGGCCATATTTCTTAAAATGTTTGTCACACAGCTCTGCCAGAAGCTGCCGAATGAAGAGGCCATTTTAGAGGTAATGCACTAGAACTTGTCTGTCTGGGGCAAAGCAGTCTGCTGCTATAAACACAAATAAAATGGGAAGCATTACCGTCTCACAAAGATCTGAAATAAGATTTCACTGAAGTTCTAAGTTTGAACTTCTTCAAGAGTAGCAAATGTGTTTAGTGCTGGAATGTCAGCAGCAGGAATATTTACCAGTTTATTAGGTTGCTTTTTTTGGCCTTTAATGACCGATTATGTAGTGCCAGCGTCACGATGTATTAATTTATTCCAGCGGATAAAACGAATAATAAATGAGACGACGTTGGTGAACTTAAAGTAACTTTGATTTAAGCTATAAATGCACTCTCTCTTTTAGCACTGGTTTAGCTTTTAGTGTTTATAAGATGCAAGGAACAGTTTCTCTGCATGTTCCCTCTTAATTTTTACATTTTAACACACAAGCCAATGCTGTTTATTTCATAATGGCAATTATCAGCCTGATTAATTGGTTTATTACTTTTTTATTCTCTATGTATTTCATGAATTTCATCAACTATTCATTTTTGTTGTAAGGGGTTTGTTCAAATTTGTAAGTAATAAGCAAACTGCTGTTTGTACATACAAATAATGCTTATATGGTCTTGGTTATTGCCGAAACCTATTGATTAATTTCTTTAGTAAAAATCCAAATAAGATGGTACACTCTTATTGTAGAAGAACACTACTGTCATGTCATGATTAATTTTACATTTACGTTTACAGTATTTAGCAGACGCCCTTATCCAGAGCGACTTACAAAAGTGTTTTAAGACATCAGTAACATAATCCATTCTTAATAATAAGGAATCTAAACAAGAATACACTTCTGAAACTGTAAAGGTTGTGGGTATTTTTTTTTTTTTTTTTAAGAGATAGAAAGACTGTTTCATTTTAAAGTACCTCTAATTTTTGTGAACAGTATATTTTGACTCAAAACAGTAAAAATAAAAAATGACAAAAAATACGGTGGTTCTGCTGCATGTTGTAGCTCATGGGCAGCTAAAATCTTCACGATTTTGAAAGTAGTTTTTCTCTACAAGAGCTCAGAGACATTTTATATCCTATAAAGTCTTTCGAACACTTTTTCAGTGTTCATAATGCATTCGACTCCCCAAAATAATTCTATACACTTTACACTATTTTGTAATAAGAGGTATATTTAAATACTTGTATATATAAAAAACTATTAATTATTTCAAAAAGTTTTACATATGTATTTTAAGTAGTGTAATGTTTAAAGAAGAATTGCTCTAAAATTGGTGAGGCTGCAGCTTGTTTAAAAAAATCTAAATTCTTATTTAGGTTAAATATTATATTGGTCATTTTTATTTATAAGCAATTTTGCAGCAATTATTAAAACATATATTGTTAAATAGTGTTTTATTGTATATTTTGGTTCCTTTATTTCTGAATTTTTTTTATTCTGTAGTTGCTGTGCTCTTTACCTAAAGCTGATAATTCCGTTTGCATGATTTTGATGATAATTCATATAGTTGTGGAACAAACCATTACGTAGCCTCAGTGTCATGGTCTCTTACCCTCAATAAAAGATTTAAACAGCATGTTTACTTTACATGCATTCATTAGCTTGCATGTTTATACTTTTACTTGTGAAACATGAGCCATACTTTACCTTTCGTTAAGCATTTTGTCATCAGAATACCAGTACTTTTCCTTAAGTAAAGAACTTGTGTACTTTTCTGTTCTACACCTCTGGTGAGCACTGAGGCTCCAATCACCTGCAGCATGTTGGAAATTATCTGTGATCAGTCCTGTATCATCTGCTTCCTAATGACTAGTTGCCAGCCCATAAATGAGCAACAGCTAATAAGAGTGTGATGAGTGCAATGAGGTGGAAAGAACAAGCATAACAGAAAATAATTGGCGGTGTCTCAAACTGCATACCAGCACACTCCGTAGTATGTAAAATTAGTACACCATCGTTGATGGTTCTGCGATACTAAAAATACTATTTTAGTATAAGAATTATTATGAGACATGTTTCACAAACCAGCCTATCCTTATTCCCTGCAGCTCCCCAACCAAGGTCTATATCTTCATATTATTACTGACTTGTTCACATCAATGAGTTAAGGCGAGTCTCGCTCCTGTTTTCCTCACCAGGGATCAATCGGCTCTCAGGGGAGGCAGTGCTTTCAGCTTAAAATCCGATAGGAAGCGCTGAACTAGAAGATGAATGTATAAAATAGTGTTTTTGCATTTGCATTTATATTTTTCTGCATTTAGCAGACACCCTTATCCAAAGCGGCTCTTTTTAATCTCCTTAATAGACCCTATACTAATACAAATAAGAAAAAAATTTTCTTCTATTTTTAAAATATATATTTCATTCAAGTTTGTAAGTGCAGTTTCAATGTTTAGTTCTGAGTGAAGAGCACGTCTTTAGTCAGCAAGGGACTTCATTTCACCACCTGGGTGACAGTATGAAAAAGAGTTTTGATGCTTGGCTTCCTTTCATCTTGAAAACAGTATTTTTGTGCAAACCAAAGGTTTAGTGTTTATAGTACATTTAGACATTGAGTAGACGCCCT
Organism: Parotocinclus maculicauda; assembly: GCA_034780255.1. Taxonomy (NCBI): domain Eukaryota; kingdom Metazoa; phylum Chordata; class Actinopteri; order Siluriformes; family Loricariidae; genus Parotocinclus; species Parotocinclus maculicauda. Next base: position 20,577 of record JAUZSU010015790.1, read on the forward strand.
TATAAACAGCATTGCTCAATGACAGTCATAACCTGGCAGAGATTTAAACCCAGAACCTTTAGATTCACAGCTACATACCTTAACTCCTAAGACACCACAGTCATTACAGTCCTGGTATTACGGTTCAACAGCGACTTTGAGCTCCTCTCATCAACGGTTGTTTCTCTGTGAAGCAATTTGTACTGAATGATATTTATCTTGTCAGATAACCAATATATTATTAATCCACCCCACCCCCTCCAAGTTCTATATTGCAAGGCTTGATTTTCCTGTATGGATACCGTACAGGAAAGCAGACCCACATATTGCACCACATAGATATGGTTCCCCTTGTGCTTGTGGTTTTTGGCACAGGAAAGATTAGTCTAGTCAAGCGTACACCAATCAGTCATTATAGTCATTACTTTGGAATTGAATGGAAATATTTAAATAAAATGTGACACTTTAGTGTATTGTATCTGTGAGCTCTTCTTGGCTGCTGGTTTTAGTTCAGGTGCCAAAATTAAATAGCATATATAAGGCCCTGTATAACCCATAGATTCATCACAGTGGTAATGAAGCCAAAGTGGATACGTAAAAAATAATTAAAGTTTAAGTTTAAGTCAAGAAAGTTGCAACGTTGTCTGCATCTCAGGGCGATGATCTGATGAGTAACAATCAAGATGCAGAATCATACTTGAAACAACTTTAATTCAGGATGCAGGGGTAATAAACAGACTCAAAATGGCAGACACCATACAGCGCTGCCCAACGTATGATACGTAACTCTAATTACCATAATTAACCTACTAATTATAATAGATTCATATGTTAAGTACTTATTCATTCACTGCCAGTGTTTTATGTTTAATGTTACAGCATTGTTGCGTTTCACTCTAGTGCAATGCGTTTTGCTTTTCCGCTTAACTGGCCACCTCAACAGCCACTCAGCTGCGGATTAATCTGCAGAGGCGGGACTTACACTATTCTTTCTTACCAATCATGAGCTTGTTTGCACATTAGTTCACATTTGAACGAGAGACTGTTCTAACTTAAAGGTACTGTAAAGGTACTTTGTGTGTATGGATTTTTGCAAATTCCTGTCCTGTTGTAAGTAGTACCCATTGTTTTCCCCCACTTGCTGAATATCCTCTCTAACCTATGACTATATAATAACCTAATTCACATTTACTTATTAAGTCTCTGTTTTGTTGGGCTGACCTTCTATGTTGTTTGTAACACTTTCTATCAAAGCATTCTAACACCCCTTCTAATAATTCATCAGTCAGTCATGTTTTCAGCAGTCCATGAAAGACCATGTTGCTATGGTAATGTCTGATCAATGCCCATTTTGATCAATGACCTCATTCCTCGAATGCAATGCTATCATTATTTGGTGAATACCTGTAGTAGTTGATGTTTGATCAATCATGCTCACGTAACCATACAGCAGTCGTTTCCCAAATTTCACAAGAAAATCGACAAATAAAACCATGTTTAGGCAGAGTTCTTGAAAAGCAGGTCTGAAGTTCAATGCAACATTTAAGTTGGCCTTTCCGTGGCAAAACTGCTCTGAAATTATGTTGAGATTCCAGTGATGATATTCCAGTTGGCTCTCGAAATAAAGAAATATGAACTAGAATGTCAACAAAAGGTTCTGTTGGTACCTGGGTCATTTCCAAATTTTGAGTGTGCAGGGAAAACACCCAGACTACTTTCTGGCTGTTTACTAAAATCAAAAAGCAAGCAATGGCATGCTGTAAGTCTTCCATAAATCCATAAAGCATTAATTAGGTTAGGGCTGAAAAAAACCGATCTGCAGCTCCAAAATGTAATTATTTGAACCGCTGAATATTGAAAAGCGAGGGGGGATGCACAGAAGGGGGAAAAAAGGCACATGTATATATTATGAGTATAATCTTGTGGTTGACAGAGATAGAGAGAGAGAGAGAGAGAGAGAGAGAGAGAGAGAGAGAGAGAGAGAGAGAGAGAGGGAGAAAGAGAGAGAGAGAGAGAGAGTGAAACAGATAGAGA
>JAUZSU010015801.1:0-10957 GCA_034780255.1 Parotocinclus maculicauda
ATTTATGGATCTCTGTTGATGCATACTGTTTTGCTCCAGTCAGGAAGCTGTAGATCACTGTACATTCCCTGACCACATAACTAGCTGAGAGAGAGAAAAAGAGACAAAGAGAGAGAGAGAGAGAGAGAGAGAGAGAGAAAGACAGGGTAGAAGAGCAGTCTACAATGTGTACACATCATATATTAAGAGATCCAGAAAAAATCGATCTTATCTTGGCTTGCAGTGACAGAGTAATATAAAGTGTGAAGAACACATGCAGCTGTAAATAAACTTTTTCTTCCCATTTTAGGACTTATCCAGGATAACGAGAACCTAATCATAAATAGTCCTGACATTGACAATGTAAATATGTGGCCGACTGATTAAACATCATACAAAATATGTAGCTTAAAAACCAAATGGTATATTAAATGCAATTCAAGAGCCTTCCTGGAACCATCTGGAGTCGTCACTATCCCCTGGAGATCTGAAGATAATCAGTAAAAAACAATTTTATAAAAAACGTCCAATGTGGACAATATGTTTTCTGAGCCTCAGGGCCCAGGGATAGAATGAAAAATCTGTGTTCTATTAAGACAGGGTTATAAACTTATCATGAGAAGAAAAACATGAAATCAGCGTATTCTGAGGTGCACAAAATTATTGATGGAGGCCATATAGTATCTGTAATCCTTAATGGCTCAAGTTGCTTGAAATGCCATCATAGGAAACTAGATGAAAGGTTCCTCCCTTTCCTAAGGAGCTCATTACAGATGGCAGTGGAATAAACAGACAATACATACACATTGTTTTTAAAATGACTGCAGTCCAAGATGTTGAAAACATTAGGTCATGAAATGTTATTTGAGGAAGTGTGCCATTTATATACGGTTCTACACTGATTCCATGCCATTCAAGCATTAATTGCTTGGGCATCACACACTGGCCTGTAACTGGTGAAATCACACTTTTAAACTGTTAAACCTTTCCTTGATGAAATAGTATTGGAATTCAAACTGTCTTGCAATAGAGGCACCAGATGTTGCATCTTTCTCAAACGGTGGTTCTGTTACTAGAACTTATGTAGTAATCTTAGTAATCTTTGAAAGAACGGAATGTTTTGCCTGTTAGTGAAGTTTTATATTGTTGGGTTTTACACACATGAAATATAATTTTATCAAACAACTACTCATCTTCTTAAGGATTTGATTAAATTCTACTCAGTTGTCCTTAACTACTAGTGTTCACCAGATGTTTTGTTTTTCCATCTTTTTCACTTTCAGCTTCATTCAAAACCCCAGACATAAAATTATGTTGTCAATTAAAATTAGAATTCGTAAATTTAAACATAATTATAATATATTAAAACAGATCATGCCATTGCTTCCATTACATTTACGGCATTTAGCAGACACCCTTATCCAAAGCGACTTACAATTCATACAATCTTGCAATTCAAGCAATTATGGGTTAAGGGCCTTGTTTAAGGACCCAACTGTGGCAGCTTGGCCGAGGTGGGATTTGAACCCTGGACCATCAGGTTCAGAGTCCAGTACCTTAACCGCTAGGCTTCCACAGTCCCATTATTTACTGTTTGACACTCCTTTAGTACTTACTACTGTATATAGCTCTTCCACATGAAGAAAGAACTAGTACTGACTTTTCTATGGTCCATAAAATACAGAGGTATTTTGTTGGTACTGAAGTTGATATTGAATATGACCTGTAACCCTGGTCATTTTTCAGGTCATTTTAATAATGGTTGCTTTGCTAGGGTACTACCAACTCCAGTAACACCAACCAGGAAAGACACAAAATGGTCATGTACTGTATCATTCTGTCTAGAATAGCATTTAAAAACTTAAACTGACTAATACAAGATATCAGCAATTCCCTCCGAGTGATCTAGCATGGTCAAAAACTGTTAGCAGCAATTATGTTGTCTTTTACAAAAAACTAACAGTCAGGCTTCGTCAAATAATTACCTCTTACACTCTGTTTCCTTAGCACTCCTGAGCACTCCATATCTGTCAGAGCACTGTGTAAACAGACTGCTGATGTATAGAGTGTTATCTATGATCCTGGCTGAGGTTGGGAGGGAATCACGTGGCTGTCTGTCTATCCTCCTCTGGGCCTCTCCGACATGTCAAACAGCATGTTACTGATGAGCTGTGACCCGTCTGCCTCGGCATTCTCCCACAATCCTCTATGTCATTTTCCTCCACATTTATCCTCTGGCAGTTTTCTTCTCTACTGCACCACAGGTGTGGGGACACGGCTGAACGTCTTTCTTCCTTTGAACATGTCCAAGGAGGAAGGTGTAAGTGAAAGAAATGCAGGCTGTGCACCGGTATAATGACTCTGGTTAATGAAACTCTAGTTAAGAATAAATAAGGATTTCATGCACAATATGGCAAAAGTATTTAGACACATCACAGTCAAATATCATTCAGTCCAATTGTCTCAGGTATATAATGTTAATTATTTTTATAATGTTAATTATGTTTATTACCCAAAAGAGATTGGCTTCCCTTCTGGGTCTGATTCCTCTTAAGGTTTCTTCCTCTTAATCTCAGGGAGTTTTTCCTTTCCACTGTCGCCATTGGCTTGCTCATTGGGGAATTCATTTTGTGACACTTGTTTATATATCAATGTAAAGCTGCTTTGTGACAATGTCTATTGTAAAAAGCGCTATACAAATAAAATTGAACTGAATTGAATATTAAACCTGGTAATGAGGCTTGCACGTAGCCATGCAGACTTTCACAATCATTGGTGAAAAAATGTTCACTGAAGCCAAGAGTTTAGTTCTCTAATCGATAGTCCACAATTTACTGACTGTGCTGTTATTGAAACATTGTGGTGACATAGAACATAAAGTTAAAGAGTGGTCTGAGGTGCATAGCTCATAATAGTCACCAGCACTCTGTTCACTCAATAACCTTGTTCCGAGTGCTTAATCACACTTCTCTATCTGGCAGTCTCATTAACGAGTCTGTGCCAACTCTAAAGTTTGGTGGAGCTAAGATAAATGGAATGGGCTGTTTCTCAGGGTTGGATTGGCACTGCAGATTTGTAGTGGCTCACCATCACTCATAACCTCCGCCATGGGCTGCTGTTTCAAAAAAGGATGTCCTTGGAATTGTACCCACCTACATCTAGGTTGGTCCCCAGGTTAACCATTCCTGTCATGCTTGTCTTTAAATTTCTTGCTATCACAAAACTTGCTCTGCTTGCTGCACATGGTGGTTCATTCTCCCCAATTGCGTAAATGTAAGGTTAAAGCATGCATCCCCCAGGTTAAGCAGCTTGTTATAAATTGGGCACAACAGAGTTTAGAAACAGGTGGAGGAAGAGATTACGCTGACTCAATGGGGCCAGTGTTCAGAGATTTGGTTTGACCTTGGTACATTTATCGCAGTATTGATAAGGCCAGCTATGTGCTGTTGGGCCGAAGATGACAGACTGAGAAGATGTTTTTTGTGAGGCTGCTTTGACTTTCCTAACATTATTATTGCCAGATGTTTACTGAACAGTCATGTACCCATCCAGAAGCAGAAGAGAGAGAGAGAGAGAGAGAGAGAGTATATTCACTTTTCAGGTCATTCATAGAGCAGAAACCAAAGCCAACCAAAATTAAATTTTATTGGGACTGACAGGGTTTAATAAAACTGTTTGTCAAAAAGCAGACAGATGAAATGAATTACTTTGGAACCATCTATGGATAGATACCCACTGTATGGTTTGGCAGTACTGACCAACTTGAACTGCCATTCCTTTCTGATTCATTACTAAATATATATCCATAAAAAACAACATATCACAGATGGCAAGGTACTTTATATCGTCAACGAGGAACAAGCAAGTCTGTATTTTTCTGTCATAAAAGAAATCCCTGTCTATCCAGATGAAGTGCACTTTCTCTCTATCTCTCAATATCATACATGTGATATGCCAGTGGAGTATGAAGCTGTGTTTGGGCTGCCTGCAGCTCTGGCACTGCCAGGGAAGGTTGATATCATCTCCATGGGGCTAAAGAGAAGCTTTGTGGCCAACACACTTTTACTTCTATACAAACATGGCCCTGTCTCTGTGCTGGGATCAGGCTAGAATACAGTCCTGGATTAAACTTGAAATATTTCAAGCCTGGGTGTAATCAGTTGCAAGTGACAACTCGCTGCCCTTCCAAGCAGTGACTGCATGACTAAAATCTCTCTACAATCTACCTTAACAGCAAGAGGGTGTGAACCGTAACACCAAACACCTCATTTCTTCTGCTGAAGGTGCTGCCATAAGGTGGCATCCCAAGCTGTTTCAACAATCAAACACTTCACAATTCAGCTGTCCACCTCGTGTTTTTGCCCGCACTCATGTTATTAGATTAAGCCAATAATAAGCCAGAGTGGGAGGGTCTTTGGAATGTAGCACAAAACATGGCTGGGGCCGAAAAGAGATTCTGATGAAAAAAAAATTATTTACATATGGCAGTTATATGGAAGTGGTTTGAATTTGAATTAATTAATACACAAACACAGGGAATTGATGTGGCACAGAGATCTGTGTCCTCACAGCTCAGAGTCCTTATCTGCATGTGTAGAGGTTAATTGGTGCTTCCAAAGTTTCACTTAGTCTGTAGTCCTTAAGTGTGAGTATGAGTGTGTGTGTGTGTGCCCTATTATGAATTGGCACCCTGTCTATGACCTTTGTCGGTGGTTAGGCACCGGCTCTCCTGCAACTCTGGCTAGGAAATAGATATATAAACACACATACATATATATATATATATATATATATATACACATACATACATACATATAGCTGCAACGTCTTTGAGCAGATGCACCATATGTGTAACTTGTTTGTCTCCATGCCCAACCGTATCTCCTCTTGTAACCAGGTTAGAGGTGGTAAAATGGTAAGTAGAGCCTCCTTTAAATTGTACAGTTTTCCCCATTCAAACCCATAGTTTTAAATGCAAGGTTTTACATTATGGGATATTTCTTTTAGAACTAAAATATAGTAAATAGTAATAATTTTTTATTTCATAATTTCTTGCAAAATGCATAAAAATGATTACATCCAAATTGAACATGGTCTATTTGCCAATATAGTGATTTATGGTTTAGCAGAACCCTATTTTATTAAAAATATGGTATTTTAATAGTTAATAGTATTATAATATTGTTTGTGGACACTTGTAACGTAATGGTAATTGCACTCCTTACATTTTAGGGGATGTGTTCTTGTTGTTTGGAGTGCATGTCGTAAGATTTTCTCATTTAAAGCTAAGGCATCTGCTGAATGCCATGTAAATATCTAGTACATCTGCACTGTAGCTGCACCTGATTAGACAGTCAGTTAGCCCATGTAAAAGAAGGGTCACCTAATAACATATTGTATAAACACCGGAAAAAAACGCAATAATGGTGACACAATAATACGTAATGTTTGATGCACAAGCAGCTGCAGTGAGCTGAGATGTGACGAGGTGCACCTGGACTAAGACATCTACTGCGTGTGCAAGCAGTTTTATGCTTATGTAGATTCATTTACATTCCTGTAATTACATTCAAGACCTAATCAGGACTACATGCACAGTTCATAAAGAACAGAGGAAGCAAGGCCTGTACCTCATTCTGGGGTGACGTGTGCAAACCAGACTCGGGGCAGAGAAAAACTGGTAGCCATTAGCATCTCGTGTTAGATCTTGATGAGTTTCAGATAGCAGGAAAAGAATACTTCCTTTGATAAATCAATCACCTTAAGGCTCATCTGAAAACAAAATTGCATCCAAATAGGAAATATGGGGAATTTCCAATACTGACTGACTGTAGAACTGTCAGTTAATAATTTACTGCATGAGAAACAACATTTGATATAGCAGAACACCCCTCACTTAAGCATTTATGGGATTAATAACAAGTTCAGGCTGGCAGTGGATATTAACTCCATGAAGTACCTGTCAGTCTGCATGAATCTTTCTTCAGGAGATAATAACTATTTGTTTATTGCTTGCTAAAAAAAATTAAAAGTTGAAAAAGAATGCACGCTTGGCTTAATCCTGCTCGTTTGATGCTACGCTTTTATCTGATTAAAGGACGACAGTGAGTAATTTTCCTGGCTTCAGCAACTGCAGAATGGAAACCACAGATTATAAAAATGCTGCTGATTGCTAGCAAGACACGTGTGTGTGTGTGTGTGTGTGTGTGTGTGTCTTTCCATATCAGCACTGGCATCCCGAAGAAAGCCTTTATGCTGACATTCGACTTCCTATAGTCTCACAAATATATTAAAACACCTCGGTTCATACCAAATGGAGAATAATGGGTTAAGGAATTGAGATTAAACTTGTCAGTGTTGATTTTGTGTAAACAAAAGTCATCTTTTCCACAGTATCCAGACCAAATCATGAGAAATGTTCTTGCCCAAATTGTTTTAGATCATTTTTACAACTGTTTGAAAAAATATTCCGGTTGCTAAGATTTTCTATGGATCGTTCAGGAAAACCATGATTTATCAGCCAGAGCTGAGGATTAGCACAGAACTTGGACGTATGTGTCAAATGTAGCACGATTTCATTCACTTATTATTATTATTCACATTAGCTAGCCTTGTAAGTTGCTCTGGATAACTAAACCAATTTCCTCCTGTTTTAACCCTACCTATCTAGGATGGGTGGGGGAGGGCAGAGTTAGTGAATTTCCACTCTTACCACCTGATGACCCTTCAAAAGCATAATTGTGGTTTCAACACAGTATTCTTTGTTACATATTTCAATTCGATTGAGCAGTTTCTCAAAGTAGTTTTACAAATATCTAGCTTTCCAAATATCTAACTTAGCATGCGATAACGGAGGCAAGGAAAAACTCCCTAAACGCTGGAATTAAGAAATCCTGCAAGGACAAAGACTCAAAAACCTGATCCAACCCCCTTGTTCAGCCTAGACAATATATGTAAGAATTAACTTAAAAGTTACACTTATGAATGTGTTTATAGTAATAGTTCAACAAACTGTTAAAATTAGAAGATTTTAGCGCATAATGTAATATCATCTAATTTATGTGAGTGTATAAAACTTAAAAAAGAGAAAAACATTTCTTGTGAAGAGACAAATAATTTAATTTAATTTACTGATACATCCAAATTTCGAAAGTTTATAATGTTACAAAAATAAAAACTAATTTAAAAAAAAACATACCTATTAAACATTATTTGATTCATTTATTTTTACATTGCATACTGTTGTTTTACAAATAATATTTCATCCTCTGTAGGTAATCTATATCTGATTGATAAATGTATGTGACTTTTGCGAGTTTGTATGTGAGTTTTTTGCAAATAATTGTAGTGTGCATCAGATATGCAAAGTGAACATCCAGGTTCCTGCTCACCAGACCACCCAGTATGACAGTGTGAACCCCTCCACCTACTTTCTCTCCCCCTCTTTCCTTTCCCCCACACCCTCTTTCTGCTTTTTCCTCTCAGATTACACTGCTTCAAGGAGAGAAAGGAAAATGCCACCAAAAGAAAAGGGAACTTGAACTTCAAACGAGTGCTAATCTGTAGGAGCCCCAGCTAATCGCCTGCATCTGTTCTTCAGAGAGAAAGAGACTAGCCTACTGACCAGTTCAACCACATCCAGCATGTCACGGATGGCTTAACGATGGTGCTTAGTCTCTGTAAATACCTTTCTACAATACAACTGTATTTCTGTCAATAGAAATGACTGGTAATTGTGAGAAGTCCAAAAAATCTGACACTTTGAACTTCCATCTTCTCATACCATCCCTGCCAGATGTTTTCAGCATGTACAGTGTGTATGAGTACATATAAAACCACAGGCTAGTGTAGGAGGACCATGTGTCTGAAACACCCCATTTAAACCTTACAATCTTAAAATCAACAGCACTTCTGATGGAACTGCTTTTTTGCCATCATTCTTATTCACTCAGTCAGTTTCTCATCGTTAGGTCTGTTTAGGTCAAAACACTCCTTCCCTAGCCTGGTGCCCACAGCTCGTTTACATCACTTGTCTGTTCTTCACTCGCTTTCTTCTGGATGGTAGAGTCTGCATTCTTTCTCTGACAGGAAAACAGAGGCTGCTGGTTTTTGTCTCCAGCACACATTTCTCCTGGTGATAGTAGCTGAAAGACATGTGGCCAGTGCCCTTGAAGGCAACTCAGAAACACGTGTGTCAACTTTACACACACACACACCCTCAGGGTCACCCCTAAGTGGCTGTTGGGAGATGATAAGGGACATGCCAGAATCAAAGGGGGCAATCGGCTAAATTAAAGGACTGCCTAAGATGCTGATATTCCTGATACCCCTCCCTGTGATGAAGAATGTGTTTCATTCCCTCTCTAATTTGACTGCTCTGCTTTGCAGATGGGGAGGAAACCTTGATCTCCCCGATCCCGCCCTACTTTCATAACATATGTGGGGGATGGTTTGAACATTTACATAAGCTCGTTTCCTAGCAAGTTACAGAGTTTTTTTTCTGTTGGCTTCCAGTTTTACTTTATTAATATTTTCAGAGTTGTATCTGTGTGAATGGGGCTGGTTCCACTCATTGCAATGACAATGCACGTAATCTGGAGCACAGTCAGGAGCAATAATGCACCAATTATTGCTGTATTACGGTATAACAATTACTATTAAACCCAAAACACAAAGAAGAACTAGGGCACGATCGTAGGCATATTCTATTCTATTATGAATATGTGTAACAGTCCATGCTATTTCAGATACACCCTTAGTCATGCTGCTGCACTTCCGGTGATACAGTGTGCTTCCGATTCACAAGCAGAGGTTTGAATTAAGGAGCAGAAGTCTGAAAGCTCACTTCCTTGCCATTTGTGTGTTCACTGGCTTGTTAGATCATGCACCAGATGTACATGCACTGAAGACGCTTCTTATACGGTTGGTGTGTTTAGAGATGTTTCTTGTTTACAGATGTGTTTGTGTGGATGGCTTTCCACTACTTATTTGGGACAAGTTGTATATTGCGTTTTTATGTACCTGTCTCTTTGGTTCTCTCACATAACTATATAAACTCGTTTACATTCGCTTGGTAAGATTCTGATCTTCCATGTTACTTGTAATACTGTCAGGCTTCTGTCAAACAGAGAATCTGGTCCATCATACCATCCTCTTAAGTATCACAGCTTTCTCCTAGACAGGGTCTTAACAGTACATTGCTGTAATTTCTAGAATAGTTGCAAATATCTATAAATTTAAAAAAGGTTTAGCTTTGCTTTCAAGTGTTTTTTCTGACGCATTAATATGTTTTCTTGTAAAAACTCTGATTAGATTTACATTACACAAGCCTAAAAAGAAGTATGCAGTATGTAATAATCAGTATATAAAGGATGCTGTATGCAATTAATACAGTAATGAGATATTAATAATAAAGGGAATTATGCAGTAGGCAGTTTTACTCTGTTAATAGGTTTGTTCCTTCAGTGTGTATCTTGTGCCCCATCATGACCCTGAACTGGATTAAACTGGTACAGTATGAGAGTGTACAGTCCATGCTAGGAGTAGAATGCAGTGTATAGATATGATGTAGCTTTAAGCATCCACAAAGACCCAGTCCAAAACGACACAAGCAAACATTAGACACCAAATATGGTTTCATCTAGAGCTGCCTTAAGCAACAGCCTTAAGCAATAACTATTTTCTCACCCAAATTCCAGATTGTTTGGTGCTCTAGTTCTTTCATCCACAGATTAATCACCAAAAGAAGTTTGTACTGGCAGGGATTTTTATGAATGAGGGTAACATGCCAGATGACAGAAATCAGTGCCAGTTGCTGAGGAAGGAAAATAAAGTGTTTATATAAAAAGTGTTTTACCAGGACAGAAACAGACAAACATATAGTCTTACATGTTTGGGAAAGTTTGGGAACACCTGGCATGCTGATTTCCTGAATTAAGAAAGTTACTATAACATTTGCAGCAAAGTAACTGCAGCAAGGTTTTATGGCTTAAAGTATTGGGACACTTTATACCTATATTCTGTTGTAAATCTACACCCCCCAAAGAGTTCGTCACAAAGATCTTTAATGGTTAAAGTCAGGGCCAGCCACACTCTTCTACAACAAACACACACACAATAAGGCTTATATTAACATGTCAGGCTGGAACAAAAAAGGGTCTTCCCCAAACTGTTCCCACAAAGTTGTAAGCATACAGTTTTCCAAGATATCTTGGTATTTCTCTTCACAAAAATCTAGGGGCCTAGGCCAATCCCTGAAAAAAAAAAAACAACAACAACATTATTTCTCTTCCATCAAACTTCAGAGTTGGCACAGTGCAGTCAGGCAAGGCGTTAATATTCTTGCTCGAGCCAAATCAGTACCCTTAAATACTGAACCATTACTTTTCATTTTGGATAAAACAAGTAATTTGACCAGGGCTGACAAAACTTTTACATAGGACTGACAGCATAACACAGATGCGATAGAGATAAAGAGCAGGTTATAATGCGCTTGAGAATTTTAGTACTAAAAATTTTTACAATCAGCGCTCAGCACAGCAAGGTGCCAGAGCTAAGCAGGTTCAGCATGCATTCATTGTTTCACGTGTTGTTGGGTTGAAGCGCCAAAGCCTGCTGATGGACGAGCGAAAACAGCGGACGGAAAATATTAGCTTTGGCTGGAGAGCTGAGAACTGTGCTGTGTACTCGTGCTGTGGCGTACCGTCTCTTTGCTGCTCCCCCACAGTGCTTTTATCAAGCACACTGGCTTTGTATGCACACTCACAAAAGTACACACCCTTCACACACACACACACACTTCAGGTATGTGACCTTGTGTGTTTGATGTGAAGTGTTTCCTGTCTGTCTGTCAGCAGAACAAACCATGATTTATCCCTGACCCATACATGGTACTCCAGTTCTCTATCTATCACACACACACACACACACACACACACACACACACACACACACACACACACACACACACACACACACA
>JAUZSU010015812.1:0-10956 GCA_034780255.1 Parotocinclus maculicauda
AGTCTTTGTGATGTATCAAGAACCACGGTATCCAGGGTAATGTCAGCATATCACCAAGAACAACCAACCACATCCAACAGGACTAACTGTGGACGCAAGAGGAAGCTGTCTGAAAGGGATGTTCGGGTTCTAACCCGGATTGTAACCAACAAACATAAAACCACGACTGCCCAAATCATGGCAGAATTAAATGTGCACCTCAACTCTCCTGTTTCCACCAGAACTGGTTTGGACTGGTTTGGACAATAAATATATATATATATTTATGTGTGTGTGTGTGTGTGTGTGTGTGTGTGTGTGTGCATATATGTATGTATGTGTGTGTGTGTGTGTGAGAGAGAATGTGCATATATATATATACACGCACCTGTATAATTAATGTTAATGATTATGTAAAGGGAATTTTTTCCCCTTCAACTTCTTCTCATTCTTGTACATTTTTATTATTGTAAAAAGAAATAGCTGCTCGTGGCTTCTAACATAACTGTTTTGTTTTTTAATAGCAATAGTCCAGATCGTCTGTTTTTTTGTGTGTGTGATGTAAAGTGTTGTGTTTTGTAACAATGTTGAAAATAAAGCTTTGTGGTTCATACTGGAAGCCATAAAACTCTTCAGCTGAGCACCAGTTGAACCTGGACACAGAATGGATGTTTCCTGTGGACGTCTTGTCAGGGGAATGAAGTGAATGACTCAGAATGGAGCACATGAATGGCATATGGTAATCATTTTCATCTGGAGTGCATCCTGAGAAAAGGCAAGCAAAAATGTTTTATTGTAGGCTGGTGGATGCTGTGTAGATTGGACGCTCTGGCCTTTCTCCCTGACCTTCTCTCTTTCTCTCACAATGCATCTGCACTGATTTCTCTATTCGGGTGCTGGCAGGTCGACACAATGAATGGAACCCATTACAAAAGAGACTTTTCCACTTCATTAAGCCGAGGTCCCACCAGCTTGGAGGGCACAGAATAAGCAATCGCTCTACATTTACAGCTGTTTAGCACGAAGAATGTGCGCCTGCATGCTAATGACTGGTGGAACCAGGTCTCCTGGATATGCCAAACAAACATTAATCTGTGTGTTGGTAATCATATTAGAGGTAAATATTACACGCATGCAGCTTTATGCACACAGAAAATGTAGGCCAGAGTTTACAGAAACGGGGCATTGTGCCTTAAATGACCATCACGTGACCTTAATGACATCAGAGGTATGACTCACGGCCGGTTGAGACCTGTGTATCTACTTTTAGCCACAATTTGCCCTCATTCTGCCCCCAAATCGTATTTTGTGTTCTTCCCTCTTTATGCCTTATGGTACATTTATAGTATAGTACAGTATAGTATAGTACAACGCATCTATAGTTCCATTAAACTTGACTTATGAACTAATTCACATCAGGTTCCACTTAAAACAAGATGTGAAGCAGACTCTGTGGTTGTGTGCTACACAACCTGGTACTTTTACATCAATGTGGCAGTTTTCTTAATTAATTATGTATTTGTTTATTTTTTTTAGTTTCACATTTTAGCTTATTTCTGTTCAAAATTGTGGAGCCTTCAGTGCCAATCCAGTGACCACTGACGTACTTTGGATGGGACCCTTTGTAGGGTCAGCAGGATTTGCTGTGGCATCGCCCAGAGATGATACAATGACTGACCTCTCCTCCCTCAGAAACACCCCATCCTATGTCTACAGGATGTCCGACCCGACCAGAAGGCACGCTGGGGACACGATTTTGAGTATGCATAGTATTCTGCATTTTCCAGTCTATATTCTGTTTATTGTTTAAGTTTTAGTGTTTACTGGACTTTGTAGGTTTGCAATCACAGTCTGTAGTCCATCTGTTTCTTAACATAGGTTCATCCCCTTTACTTAGTTCTGGACAGCAGTGCTGCTGGATTTGTAAACACATCAGAATCACGGCAGGACTGAAAATGGTCAACCAGTCAAAAATATGAGCAAAAATGCATCCTGTGAGGCCTGATAAAGGTTTAGAGAATGACCATGAACAATGAAGAATGTTCACAAACAATGAAGAATGAACACAAATTGTACTACAATAAAAACAATAAGGTAGATGTGTGTAAAAGATTGAAAGCAGCAATTAAAAATTCCAGCAGCACTGCTGTGTCTGAATTACTCATACCAGCGAGTACTCATACAAATCAGTTTTCAGTGGTTAAACTGCTGAACCACTGACCACAAGATACAGGGTTCAAGTCCCAGTGTGTCTGTTGGACCCAGGAGCAGGACCTATAATCCACAGACCTACCACAGACAATGTGCCATTCATCACAGGCATATACACTCTCACGCTGGGATCCTTTAGAGATGCCAATTCACCTAATACGTCGCAAGTACATAAGAGTTACATAACTATTGCAAACACACAGGTCAGACAGAGACACCACACAGACATGACACACATCACATAAGCTACACGACACACCTCACATGACACGTCACATACATATCCATATACACTACGAATACATTACACACACAATACACACATATAGTCATACGCATATGTAACCAAAAGTATTGAGACACAAATAGATGTGGCTAAAAGTATTGGACCCCAAATTCACATATGGCCAAATGTTTTTTGACACAAAGCCTCTGAAGGTGAAGACGCATGTCCCTGTAATAACAAGCATGCCTCCTCTAAGCAGAACCCCCCAACACACACACACGCACACACACACACACACCAAGAAATCTGGAACGGGTTACCTCACTATTGTGAACACATGGCGCCAGTGCACAGTCCGAAAGTAACTCTCTAACATAGCCACTGGCTGCAACGCTTCTGTTATTTATTATTAACTGTACTAATTACTAACTGTTATTGATAGGTATCAGTAAAAGCAGATTAATCCTGACAGAGAACAATTACATTCTCTTTTTTTATTGCTGTTATACGAAATTAAATATTGACCCATGTGCAGAAGTTAAGAACACTATTCTCTTAATATCTTAAAACGGTATGATTAGTATTTTATCTCCGGGTTGCACTCTATTTCTCTGAGGAAGGACCCTCTGATGTTTGCTTTAGATCAATAAAGTAAAAAGAAAAAAAATGCTTTCTTGATGTGAACTTCAGAGGAAAAGGCAATAAAGTGCTCACCACGCAACCTTTCTTTATCTTAAGCTCGCTGACCGGACTTGAAGGTCACTCGGAAAGGTTTTGGCACAGATTAGCGCTCGCAAGCAAATAAAAATAAAATAAAAACATACCGGAGAACCAGCGAGCCGCTTGTGGCGTGGCCAGAACTGCTTACACGAAGCCTTGCGACATAAATAGACGGCCGTCTGTTCCGTTCAGATAACCGCTGGGTTTTTGAATCCCGCCGAAATTTCAGATGCCTCCGGAGTGCCAACGCTAATGAAACGAAGAGAGATCGATGGGGTTGGAAAAGGAATGCCCTTGTGGCTTTTCCTTTAAAACCCAGATTAGGAAAATATCTGCAGTCGGTTCAAGGATCTCAGTGCAGGTCAGATCAGTCCAACGTTCAGCGTCGTTCTGCATTTAATCTGCTTTTAACATTAAGTAAATGTCATGCTGTTCATGTCACCATTCTTCTGAGAAAGTCACAAAGGAGGTCTCCTTAAAGACTCTGCAGTGTCTCCTAGAACACGGTTCAATCAAATTGAAAGACAAATGAGACTTCTGGTGTCTGTCTTCACTTGAGTTTTAGCAGAGATCTTAGTAAAGACTCACAGGTCCGATTCACAGGTCTGCCATCATCTCAGTTCTCATGTTTAACTGCTGCTCAGAAAAAAACAAGCTTTCGAAACAAACTTTTCACCCGTACCAAGAAAATATTTTGTTTTATGTGAAGTACTTCTATACTACACTCACAAAAATAATGCACTCATATAGAAATGCTGGATCGTTGCCTCATTTTGTAGTGGTGTCATGATCAAAAAACCTGGACTGACATGGACTCGAACAGTACCAAGATCTGATGAGGGTTGGGCTTGAGGATGGAAGCCTCATGGTGACCTTTTCAAGCCTGCCTTTATTGTGGAGTGACATACTGTTTAAACTCTTGGTGTGATCTGGGGATCCACCTCATAAGAAAGTAGGTCACCCCTAGTAGTGATACGAGGGACACTAACAGTTCAGTGATTTGTCCAGGACATCCTGTGGCCTACTAATAACAGTAATAGCTTACACTTTTATAGTGCCTTTCACAGAACTTAAGGTCGCTCATGTGTTGCCTCTTTTGGCAGGGCTTTTAACTGGCATTTTTCAGCAGGATAATGCTTGCCAAAGCACAACAAGGGTTTCCCAGGAATGCCTCTACTACAACAACTTCTTTGTGGTAAGTACATTTTTTGTCAATGAGTAGATTTTTTTACATTCTTACAAACATTCTCTTAGGGGTTTTGATAGTGTAACACACTAGCTTTCCACTGCAGGGACTGGGTCCGAGCCCCGCTGTCTGTGCCTGAAGAAGAGGAGCTTGTTTTGATACCTTAATACCCTGGCATCCTTTCCAGATCAGTCCAGGGATCTGTGCCGAAGCTCCAGCGACCCTGACCATAAAAAGGCACAGCCTTGTGTGTATGCATATCTGTGTGTTTACGTAAAGTATAGATTATGTTTCTGTTTCTGGCACATGCTGTTTGGTCTATCTGTTTGCTTTTATTTGACAGGAAAGCAAGTGATTTAAAGCTGAAGCTGAGCACAGACGTTCTCTGTAAGAAGATGATTGCAGAACAGAAGATGAGCAGGACGAAAAAAATATCACGTTCCCAGAGGAACCCGACTGGTACTATTGATTTTTTTTTCTGTGACGCAGTGCGAGACACTTTCGTCTTGGTATTGGGTCAGAAAATAGTACCAATAGAATATGTGCTGTAAAAATTAGTTTTTTGTGTTTCTGTCTTATCTCATCATTTTCTTCAGTCCTCATGCTGTTCTGATTTGACACACTTCATTTTATACACCAAAGGTTTGTGGACATTAAAAAAGTACCTGAATATTCCCATCTTCATAATTTAAATGAAGTATTTGGATTTACTGAAGTTCGGACTACTTTTACATAATCTAGAACAGTTATTTGCTCGGTTGAGGAAATTTGAAGGTTTGGACTAATTCACCAACACTTACTCTCTTACAATCATAAACGTACCTCTAACACCTAAATGTACTCCAAACCCCATCTTGATCCTGAATGTGTAAATGACATTTACCAAGAACCCTGACCCAACTTGATGCAGTGTCGTCTGAGGGAGCGGAGATCACCCCCTTCAGTTTAGGCTTATGCCCTTGGATGTAAAAACATGCCAATACTTTTCTTACATTTGTTGACAAACTGGAGAGTCTCTGCCCACCTTTGCTCCCAAAAGCCTTTTGGACCAAATCTTGATGATTATGCAAATATTAAAGGGAATGAATGTATGAGTATAATCACTTGAACCCATCGCCTATTTAAAATCGCATAATTACAGTGGTGCAAAAAAGTATTTAGTCAGCCACTGATTGTGCAAGTTCTCCTACTTAGAAAGATAAGAAAGGTCTGTAATTTTCAACTGAGAGATATGAGAAAAAAAATTCCAGGAAATCACATTGTAGGATTTTTAAAGAATGTATTTGTAAATTATGGTGGAAAATAAGTATTTGGTCAATAACAAAAGTTCAACTCAATACCTTGTAACATAACCTTTGTTGGAAATGAGGTCAAACGTTTTCTGTAAGTCTTCACCAAGTTTAAACACAGTGTAGCTGGTATTTTGGTCCATTCCCCCATGCAGATCTCCTCTAGAGCAGTGATGTTTTGGGTCTGTTGCTGGGCAACACGGTCTTTCAACTCCCTCCACAAATTTTCTATGGAATTGAGGTCTGGAGACTAGCTAGGCCAATCCAAGACCTTGAAATGCTTTTTACGGAGCCACTCCTTCATTGCCCGGGTGGTGTATTTGGGATCGTTGTCATGCTGGAAGACACATGGAAACATGGCCTCATTCATTCTTCCCTTAACACGGATCAGTCATTCTGTCCCCTTTGCAGAAAAAACAGTTCCAAACAGCCCCAAAGCATGAAGTTTCCACCCCCATGCCTCACAGTAGGTATGGTGTGCAACTCAGCATTCATCTGACCACGTGATATTCTGCCAATAATTTTCTGAATCATCCATATGTTCTCTGGGAAGCTTCAGACGGGTCTGGACATGTACTGGCTTAAGCAGGAGGACACGTCTGGCACTGCAGGATTTGAGTCCTTTTAGGCGTAGTGTGTTACTGATGGTAGCTTTTGTTACTTTGGTCCCAGCTCTCTGCAGGTCATTCACCAGGTCCCTCCGTGTAGTTTTGGGATTTTGCTCATCGTTCTCATGATCATTTTAAATCCACGGGATGAGATCCCCAAATTGAGGGAGATTATTAATGGTCTTGAATGTCTTATATTTTATTACAATTTATCCCACAGTTGATTTATTCACACCAACCTGCTTATCTATTGTATTATCACTCTTCCCAGCCTGGTGCAGGTCTACAATTCATTCCTGGTGTCCTTCAAAAGCTCTTTAGTCTTGCCCATGGTTAAGTTTAGAGTCTGACTGTTTAAGGCTGTGGACATGTGTCTTTTATACAGATAACGAGGTCAAACAGGTGTCATTAATACAGGTAACGAGTGGAGGACAGAAGAACTTCTTAAAGAAGAAGTTACAGGTCTGTGAGAGCCAGAAATCCTGCTTGTTTATTAGTGACCAAATACTTATTTTCCCACCATAATTTACATTTATATTTATGGCATTTAGCAGACGCCCTTATCCAGAGCGACTTTCAATTAATACAGTCTCACAATACAAACAATTGTGGGTTAAGGGCCTTGCTCAGTGACCCAACTGTGGAAGAGGTGGAATTTGAATCCTGGACCTTTTGGTCCATAGTCCAGTACCTTAGCCACTAGGCCACCACAGTCCACATATTTAATTCTCATTTTGTCTTTCATGGTTAAAGTGTGCCTATGATGAAAATTACAGACCTCTTTCACCTTTTTTTCTAAGTAGAAGAACCTGCACAATCAGTGGAGGACTAAATACTTTTTGGCCCCACTGTATTTTTTGCATTTATGCTTTGTTGTATTTTGTTTCTTTTTTCTTTTTTACTTTATTAGTAGCCCTAAATTGCCCTGTCCCAGCATTTTTGGGAAGTGCTACAGGCCTGACATGCAGGAATGGATGTTTATGAACAAATGCAGTTGACCAGAAAAAACATGAAATCATGATCTTGGGGTCATACTGTCTGCAATTAAAATGAAAATCCTGGTAAATGTCGGGAGCGCTTTTATTTGCATTTTCGCTTCCATCTCAACTGTTTCTCATTAGGGGTCGTTCAACTGCACATCCCTTTTGGCACTGTGAACCTTTCGTACTTTGTAAAAACAAAGATATTGGATAGACTCAAGGAAGTGCTCAGTTCAAACCAAACGGAATAACAACAACATGAGGGTTGGTTTAATTATGCTTGTTTGTGTTTGTACTGCAGTTAATAATAAAATGTGATGATTTAGGAGTTACATTTTACATTTGGCTGTGGATTGTATCTGAGATCCAGTCATTCAGTCATAACTATTGTTAAAATAATTAACACCAATCATATTCCTTATTTGACTACCTCCATATTTACATTGGTGCCTGATGGAATCTGATCATTTTAATGACATGGATAATTGTATGATTTTAATTACATAATAGCATTCATTACTGCATTTGTTACAAATGCTTCTTTTATAATCTTCTATGTTTACTTTCCTTAATTTCCACGTCCTTAAATAACCAATAGGTAACTAATGCATTCGATTTCAGTACATGCTTAGCATCCTGATAAGGCACACTGCAGGTACTTAACCTCCCAAAACCACAGGTTACAAGGCGATCCAGTTGAGGTGCAGGCATGTTTGGTATGTTCTCCCTATGTTTGAGGAAGGTGCTTAAATGTTTGTGTGTGTGTTATTCAGCTTCCATAGAGATCATGCCCTGTGTTATTGCCCCTCATCAGTCAGGAGGGAATTGAATTTCCTTGACTGGGACTGTATGGATTTTAAATGAACCCGTGAGACCCATAACTACCGTAGCCCCAGGTTTCCTAACCAAGTAAACTGTCCCATTAATCACTCCCTGATTTTGACCTCTGTCTGCTTGTTTGGATGTGATTTGTGACGTTGGCTCATGCTATGACCTTGCTTTTGGGCTTGTTTATGATTAATAGGGAAGCAAAAATAAAGCAACAGTACTTGATAAACCAGTAGAATTGCAGTGAAATGTGGAGTCGTGGCTCCATTAATCACAACCTTATGCTCTTTTTGAGTGGGAGGTAATTGTCAGTGTCTTGGGAGTCGACCATGTGCTGTTTTTATTTTCACCTCATGCATCGGCGGTTGCCTAAAAGCAGAATATAAGCTTATAAAATTAGTCCTAATCCATCATCCGCATGAATAAGTTTACATTTAAACCCAGTATAAAATACAGTCTGTTATGAGCTGCAGATATTCAATTTTCCTTTTAAATTAGTGCATTTTGCTTTGTATGCTTTCAGCCCAAATATTTTAGATTTTGTTTTGATGAATGGATTTAATAATGCCTATAACATGCTTGAAACACATACAGTAACCTGCAGTTGAGCACTATCAATAATATAAAGTTTATTTTATTATAACATGTTGCAAAATCTCATGTAGCTTACTGAATAAGGTATTGAAATTGAAAAGCAAACTCAAAATGATTATCCTGTTGGTGAACTCATCTGGTTTCTACAGAGACGCCCATGTACTCTCTCCAATGTAGGAGAGTATATTGTGCAGTGGCTTTCACTGTTTTCTTTTTGGTTGGCTTTCATTACTAATTTTTTTAGGACTTGTGGTTACTTATATGTACTGTAGATGTAAAACTCAAGAAAAACAAATAAACACAATGGAGATCTGCACTCAGCTTGAGTTATTTTGAAACTGATTTGTGATCCAATGTGTCGACTGAACAGGTCACTGGACTCAAATTTTAAGCAAATGTGCCGAGCGCAAAAAAAAAACCCAGAGCCGAGACCAATTCTTGTCGTCAAACTGGGTCGAGAACCAAATTCAATTAATTTAAGTGGTCGAGAATTGAAGTACTTGTGTTATAGGTTTAAATGGGAAGAAACAAGATTAATGAAAAAAAGATTCACAGGGACTAGATTAACTGAGAAAAATGAAATGTGGTGTTCCACATGATAGGGGAACCTTTTTTATAAACAGTCAGCCATTCCTTCACGCTGATACAACATATCATACATACTAATGAACCGACAGTATACGTTGGGGGTTTTGTTGGGCTCTCGAACCCATTGTCTTCATAAGAAGCAGAGATCTCACTCGACTTTCCCCTCTTAGGTCCTTTATGTTTACCGTTCAAATTTCTTTAGCTGCAGTACAACACGGGCATGGGAAGGTCCTCACAAATCTAGCAATACAGTCTGTGTTGTGGTGGGAAACAGGCCAGTTCTTCCAGTGCCAGCTCTTCCAGTGCCAACCCCCCAATCCAGGCATAATTGATGATTAGAGATCCAGGCACATTCAAGGCACCGACGGGACACTTTAATCCTCCATTCTCCTCTCGTCTGTGGCAGAAGTGTTTGTTTCATCCCTCTGGCTGGCAGCACACAAAGACTATGGGAACGGTCCAAGACGGAGGCGGAGACAGAATTGAGAGGGGTTACAGGGTGAAGTGCACTCACTGCACGCAATTGTAGAGCCGTTCCTACAAAGAGCCATTAGGATCACAGCTCAGATTCAAAATCCCCCTTAAACTGGATGATTTGCATCTGTTTACACCAAACATGTACAAGTGTGAAAACCTTAAATTGGTGCACTGGTCAGTGAATGTTACCACCTGAAAGAAAGTGCTCCCATGATGGACTGAAAGTATTAGAAAGTTGTACCATATACATGTATGACCTGTTTAACGGCCGTCCGATCAATGTCCATTTACTTTAATGGGTTTTAGATATGATTAAATCGGAACAGAAAATATAAAATTTGGCTTTTAACTCAGTATGGTGCAGCCCTGGTCGCCTCAAAGGCCAATCAACGCTGCAGATGCATGAGCAGAAGTAGAAGTTTGAGTGGAAGTTCCATGAGTGTAAAGTTCGTTGTTTGTGCCACGGTTGCCAGTGATGCTTAATGTAAGCGACTCAAAGCTTTTTTTTTTTTTAAGAAAAAGTCACTTAAAAATAATAGTTGCAAGTCGCAGATTTTTGTGTAGAAGTGTAAAGTGTAGCTGCTTATTTGAGCTCCCTGATCTTGATTCCTGTTATTTGGTTTGGTCTGACCACTAAAAGGAAAATATGTGTTTTATTTTCGATTAACTGATCAGGTGGGTAGTCTCTCACATTGTAGTAGGCTGCCTGTTTTGAACTTTGAGCCGTTGTGCTTCTTTGGGATTGTTTCCATAGACCAGAGGCTTGTTCTGTCTTTGCATCTGGCAACCCTGTTTCAGTGTGTGTGTGTGTGTGTGTGTGTGTGTGTGTGTGTGTGTGTGTGTGTCTGGGGTTTTTCCTGTCTTGCAGATCAGCTTTCCAAAACTACTGAATTTATTATTTTCTCTGAAAAATGTAAAGCTGTACTAATGTTATAGCAGAGCGTACCGAAACAAAACCATGTGATGACGTTATGTGACCACATAACACTTGTCCTGTCATAGAGATGCTTCCCTAATACGAACATGTTTTTAAAGCAAAAAATTGGAATTGGTAAGTTGAATTGTAATTTTCTTATCCATTCAAAAAAACATTTCAGTTGAATTAACAGCTAATATTGTTAGGGTTCCTACCTTCCCCTGGTGCGTTCGGTCGTCCTCGCCGGTCCCCATTACAGAGCCATCGGTAGGACGGCTTAATATCCACTGACTTAATTATGCCCTGATCCCGAACAGCTGCTTTGCGTCCTATAAAGGCGTGGTGTTAGCGCTG